>BSSO01007343.1:0-11060 GCA_030267885.1 Mesembryanthemum crystallinum | reverse complement strand
TGCTGATTTTGACAAAATCGCCACGGAAAAGTATATTAATAACTTACCTTTTTAATTTTAGCAAAGCACTTTAAAGAAAAACGTTCACATTTAAATTAAAAAATAAGTTTAGCTCAGTTGGTTATATACTCGTATGAATTCTAAAAGGTCTCAAGTTCGAAACTCTGTAAGAGTACTTTTGATTTATTTATTTGTCCATCCAACTTTCGGTTGAATTAGCCACTATTAAAAGTGTGGCTAATAAGTTACTTGACATAAGAACCATCGTGGCTAATCGAAAAATTGCCACGTGCTATTTTGTGGCACGAATTTGAATCTCCAATAATACAAGCGTGGCTAATAAGTTAATTGCCACATGAACCATCATGGCTGATTGGAAATTTTCCACGTGCTAATTTGTGGTTAGAATTTGTATTGCTACTAATATATGCGTGGCTATATTTATGGCTTTAGCCATTATAGCCTTTTTCCCGTGGCCAACAATTTCACCACGTCCTTATAGGCCACGACAGGTCACGAAAAAAATTCCCGTGGCGAATTATTTTTGCCACAGAAATTTCATATATTAGCCACAAATATTATAGTGGCGCAAGTGATCATTTGTTGTAGTGTCCTAATAGCAATACCCACAATTTCAAACTTCCAAACTCTACAAATTCAAACCCAAAATACTCCAATCAATCTCCAATTAACCTCTAACTAATCTGATTAAACCCAAAATCATCAACTTTAAGGTTAGGGTTTAGTTAATTACCAAAGCTTTCGAATAAGAGAAGATGATTGAAGGGAGTTGATGGTGCTGCTGGCGCTTGGCGGTGGTGGGCCTCTCCGTGGTGGCTCGTGGTGGTGGCTCTGTTGTTGTTACAACTAGCTGCTGGTACTCGCCCAATAGGGAGAACGAAAGGGGGAAAGAGTGGAGCTGAGGAGCTGGGCTGGTGGTGGCACGGCCACATGCCAGAGATGGCGGCGAAATCCGGCGAGCCTCGTTGGTGGGGCTCGGTCCTCCTTCACTTGCCGCTAGCTGATGTTTGCGCGAAACAGAGGAAGAAGAAGGTGACTTGCTGGTGGTGCTCGTGAGACAGTAGCAACTGGAAAACGGTGGTGGCGGTGGGGTTAGCAGTGTGGCGGTGGCTGCTGTCAGTGGTGGTTGTCGGTGGCGCTTGTTTGTTTCGCTGGGGGAGAGCACGGGGAAGAGAGATTGAGCTGAGAGAGTGAGGGAGTTGATATTTGGAAAAAAAAAATGCCTTTATTCTCTTATATACCCTCACTCTTAATTACACACTATTCACTATCAGTTCTAGATCTAGTACCCTTTTACTAGCTCTCAATTTCTAGTATCAACCTCTTAACCAAACTCCAAACTCTTTCTAATTTCTTACTTGAGGGTATGCTGTTCTAATTCCCAAATGACTTAAAACTGTCAACTGAAATTCTCAATTCACTAGAAATATACTCCAATAATCGTATAAATTAAAATCAGTTAAACTGAATTATTTTACATAAAATAATAACTTAGTTTGTTATAATCTCAAATATTCATAATTAATAACATCTAAAATTTAAAATAACAAATCAGTTTATTATAAATTCTAGTCGTAACTTTTCTTGAGAAATTTATAATCAAGAAAATTGATTTTTTTTATTTACTCGAAATTAGTAAGAAAGTACTGGGTATTACAAACCCAAATTTTTCTAATAATAATAATAATAATAATAATAATAATAATAATAATAATAATAAATTAACATTAAATTAATTTAACTTAACTTGACTTGACATAACTTAACTTAAATTAACTTAACTTAACTTAACTAAACTTATTGTGACTGAACTGAACTGAAATTATTGCGACTGAACTGAACTGAACTGAACTGAACTTATTGCGACTGAACTGAACTGAAACTTATCACAATAAGTTGAAAAGAACAGGCCCTATATAGGATTCACAAAGACTTATAGGATCAAAATTAATTCTAACTCAATACTGGGGGAAAAAAAGAAGTCCTAACCACTAAAACATCTTTTATTTATGTAGATTATTTTAATTATATGAACAGAGCTATAGATTACTCTAATTAGTATGAACAAAAACTTTGTAGTAGGCTTGAAAGAAACCATCATAGATAGAATCGAAAGAAATAGATAACATTAATCTAGAAGCCGCCAACATTGTCTAACATATAATCTTCTCTTAAAATCGGTGACAAAAATATATTGATCAACTCAATAAAATGATTTTGTTCAAAACTCATATGGTACGAAATAACAACTTGCCTGATATAGTACTATATATTTCATTAGATCCACACTAATAATTATAATAATGCAGATACAATACCTAATATTCATGCATGCTTAAGGTCACCACACGTACTACCAAATACCAATATATCTCTGACCAAAGAATATCTTCCACGTGAAAAATCGACAAAGAGAAAGACTTTAAACACCAATTAACATATAATAATAATAATAATAATAATAATAATAATAATAATAATAATAATATGTGATTATTCATTGCCAAGTTATCAAGTCATCACCATTAGAAAAAAAGCCATTAAAAACGTTGCAAAGCATCTCCTTTTTGCCTATAAATTGGCCTAGTTACTTTCATCTCTAGTGGGCACATAACACTACGTTCAAAAAGTAGCAAAAGGGAACATAAACATACAATGGCATCCCTTTCTTCCCTGTTTCTTGTCATTTCATCGTTGCTAATTGTTAGCTCCGGTGCTGTGTGTCCAGGCAATGTTCCAGTTGCCTCAGGGTTGTCATACTCATTTTATGCCTCTAATTGCTCAAATGTGGAGGTCATTATAAGAAACCATCTTTTCCAAGTTTTCCAGAATGATACTACCCAAGCTGCCGGTTTGCTTCGCCTTCACTTCCATGACTGCTTTGTTCAGGTATATATTTATATTTACCGATCTATGATGTTCTTCGTTTGTGTTGTTTGTTGTGGTTCTAAAGATGTTAGCTAATTTAACTGGTAAAAACGTTAATTGTTATACTATTTAAGCATATTAAACTCCGTTAAGGTTTGTTTGTTTCCAATCACTTATGGATTTCCCTCTTGTTGTATCTGTAGAAGTACTCTTCAAAAAATTATGATTTATATATTTTTATTCATATAATGTATTTACGGTGTGTTTATTTTAACTGATCAATCTATATTCAATCCAGTCCAATTCAGTACAGTTTTACAGCTTTTTCTTCTTCTTCTTTTAAATATTATATTTCATTCAATGCACATTCATTTCAGTTCATATCATTTCAATTAAAATAAACGCACCCTTAGTAATTTGTTTAGAAGGCATACAAACTTGTATTTTAACCTCATCTAAATAAAGTACTATAAAGTACCCAACGTAGGTATTATAAAGTTTCTGTATCCATGTTGTCCTTTCCTATTCTATTATGTCTACTTTTGTACTTTTGACTTGGACCTAGTCCATGGTATAGGAGCCTTCATTCGCCTACCAACAACCATGGAATATGAAAATGTTAAACATAAGTAAATTTGTTATTCATTTGATATAGATGCAATGTATGAGTAATGTTTCATTTCATTATTATTACTACACTACAGTTTTGTTATTAGCATAACTAATAAACAAGTCTAAATATTTTTGCTAGGGATGCGATGGGTCAGTTTTGCTGGATGGAACGACCAACAATCCGAGTGAGAAAAATGCACCACCAAATTTGTCATTGAGGGCTCAAGCATTTAAGATCATAAATGATCTTCAAGCTCTTGTGCAAGCACAATGTGGCCAACAAATTGTATCATGTGCTGATATTACGGCTCTTGCAGCTCGTGATTCTGTCTTTCTGGTATGAATTAACATCAAACACTTTGTTTCTGATTTTTCAAATTTCAACTCGCTTTTTGTCACCTATGATGCATTCTTATCAAGGTATGGTCACATATAGAATGAATGTATGATCAGTTGACTCACATGGTTATAGCAACTATAATGACCATATAGTGGAACTGGTGAGGTTATTGGTACACTTGCTCTTCCACTTTGCACAGAGGGGAAGACTTCTACGCATATGCCCATTTTCTTACTGTTACCTTTCATTATTTTTAAAATAATCAATCAGCATGTTGATCAATTAGTTAATTATGTGATGAAATAAGTTGGTGTAGCTAATTGCCATAAAAACCTGCTTGGAAATATTCTATACCAATTTTCTGTATCAATTACCTGAAACATTTAATTTGCTTGCATAGACAAATATTGATATAAAAATGTTAACATAATATTGTATGTGAACTCACCTAGCTGATAAAGTATCTTGGAAACGGTATATGTAGATCAACATTTTTCATATATTTTTGTGTAAAACTAATTAATGTACTTAGTATTTAGGAAAATTTCAATTTTGGGTACTCAATGTTAGGCTTAATTGCATTTTGATTACCTGTCTTTTTAATAATCCCATTTTGGGTACTTGAAAAATTAAAAATTGTCTCACTTTTGGTCATTTGACTAATGGGGTCAAAATTTTCGTCAAATGTTAACGTGTTATTAAGAAAAGAATTACTGAAAAAATCCAAAAAAGCTATAAAAAAATTCCCAATAATTGCAGATTAAATTTAGGATAATTTTCATTTTGGTTACCCAACGATAGGCGTAATTGCAATTTGGATACTTGTCTTTTTAATAATCACATCTTGGATATATACCTGACATTTCAAAATTTTCTCATTTTGGGTCATTTCACTAACAGAAATTTTCCGTTAACATGCTGACGTGTCATTAAGCAAAAACTCTTGAAAAAATCCCAAAAACCTCCAAAAAATTACCAAAAGTTATTTAATGTCTATTTGTAGTTGTAGGGAAATTTCTGAAACTTTTTAGGAATTTTTCAAGATTTTTTTGCTTTACGACACGTTAGCATGTTAACGGAAAATTTAACCCCATTATTGAGATGACCCAAAATGAGACAGATTTGAAATGTCAGGTACCTAAAATGATGTTATTGAAAATACAGGTACCCAGATTGCAATTTGGCTTAATGTCAGATGCCCAAAATGAAATTTTTCCTTAAATTTAACTTTTTCGGAATTTTTTTTTTTTTTTTGTAACTTTCTGTAACTCTTTGTGATTTTTTAAAGAATTTTTTTGCTGAATGACACATCATCATTTAACAGAAATTTTAATCTCGACAATCAAATGACCTAAAATGAGACAACTTTTTATACTTCAAGTATCTAAAATGAGATTATTGAAAAGACAGATACCCAAAATGCAATTAGGCCTAATGTCGGGTACCCAAAATGAAATTTTTCCTAGTATTTACTCAGATGTAAAGATAACTATAACCTAAAGAGCTTTATAATATATAGTTATGCTCATGCTTATGGTTACTCCAATTAGTTGTAGTTTCTCAATAGTTGTCATTTTTCGCTGTGAATATGAATAGTACTTTAAGTCATATAATGATGGTTATGTATATTGGTCAAATTTGAACAATTGTGACTACATTGTACTGTATTAAGAAATTTATTACATTTTTGTTATATTTCGGTTAATAACTACCTTTCTTTTCACCTTTACCTCCACTTATAAAAATAATGCATTATATTTACTCCTAAGTAAACAAGCTATAACTGATTTATAATACCCCTAATATACTACTAACAAATGTCATCTAATAAATTTTGCAGGTAGGAGGGCCATACTATGACATACCCTTAGGAAGGAGGGACAGTCTAACCTTCGCAACACAAAATGTAACCCTAGCCAACCTACCATCTCCTCTTAGCAACACCACCATCCTCATCAATCAATTCGCCAACAAAACCCTTGACACCACCGATCTCGTGGCCCTTTCTGGTGGCCACACCATCGGCAGAGCCAATTGCACATCCTTCACCAATAGGCTTTATCCTACACAAGACACAGACATAAACCAAACCTTTGCTAACAACCTTAAGCTCACATGCCCTGCCTCGAACACCACCAACACTACAGTGTTGGACATTCGTACTCCCAACTTCTTCGACAACAAGTACTATGTCGACTTGATGAACCGTCAAGGCCTTCTCACCTCAGATCAGACTTTGTACAATGATTCAAGGACAAGAAGCATTGTCACAAGCTTTGCTGTTAACCAGACCTTGTTCTTTGAGAAGTTTGTGACCGCAATGCTAAAAATGGGTCAAATTAGCGTGTTAACTGGGACACAAGGGCAGATTCGCACAAACTGCTCCGCGGTAAATGGTAATGACTTGGGATTGTGGTCTGTGGTGAATGATGAAGATCACCAATCCGGAAGCTCATCAACGTACTAATGAATAGTAATTGTGCTGAACTCTATGGTTCTGGGTGTTTGATCTACTTGTAAGATTATTTATGTGTCTCTAAGGCGTTATGTACCACTATATATGTAGGGAAAATAAGCTGTGTGGCCGGTGGCTAAAGATGGAATATCTTCTTAGTTGCTCAAGTAGTTTTGTATGTGAACCATGTATCATGTATTTACCTGCTTAGATGTTGTAGCTAATTTCATGCTTCGACTATCTTAATAGAAAAGGACTTCTTATTGTTTTCTCCTGAAAAATTGGAAGGCAAGATTAATGTTTTGACTGATAACCTTTCAATATATTGTTTGAATTCAGGCACGAATAATCCACAATGTTGAGAAATTGGATGGGCAATCTTGTAAGTTTGTAACTATACATGTTTGGAAATCAATGAGGTGTAAAAATATAAGCAAATAAACATGGTAAATCAATACAAATATATTGTATTGCGGAAATCCTAATAGGGTTAAACCACGAAATCCACTAATCTCATACAACTGTGTGTTTCTTTTGTTCCTTGGCACATCATTTTTTATTTTTTTATGTTTGCAAGGAGGAACTTCCTTCCCCCTTGGGTGGCTAAAAGGCACCTTCTAACGCACGGCCTCGGGTATTCCACGAATAAATTTGTGTAGGTGCTCCCCAGGAGGTTTGAACCCGTGACCTGATGTATAATCTAAAGCTTGTTTACCAGTGAGCCAAACACATCTTGGATTGGCACATCATTCATTTTATGTGCTCAAGACTGCTAACAATGACGATTATGATGCAAATTGAACCAATCCCACATGACCATCATTGGACATGTTTATTTAATGATAACACCTTACTTAGTTCTTACCTGTTACCTCCTTAGACACAAAGTGTGGTCTAGTGTCCCAAACTAAACAACCTGGTAACTCTGCCTCATAAAGCACACTGATTACAAGGGCCTACCAATTATAGTAATTTATAGGGCTTTTATTTAATGTAAATTTGTTGGAATAGGTGTGAACTCAAGAGAGGTGAAATAATTCTCAGGAGTTCTAGATTTAATTGCAAATTATCGAGTTACCTTCACAATAATTTTGGGTAACAACCTACTTGTTCCCTATATTGTTTCTTAACAAGTCAAGTGACGTAATAAATTTGCAATGCGAAAATTAAATCAAGAGACAGGGATTTTTACGTGGAAAACTTCTTGCTCAACCAAGAAGAAAAACCACGACCCACCTCTGGGATTTAACAAGTCCACTAAATCAAATCAACGTATCAACACAAGACTCACTCTACTTGAATTCACTCAAATTTAAGTTGACTAAAACACTTAACAATAACTATCTTGCTTTCAAAGTCAATAAACAAATCAGCAGAACAACTCTTCTCAGACAAATAGAAATTAAAGAAGGTCATATGAGAAGCTACACAAGTGCGTAAGATGAAACAATCAAGAAAACAGCATAGACGCAATGAGTAACAGCCATTTAACTAATCAAAGAGATATAAACGTTATGTGCTCAAAACTCTAATTTTCTCTCTGATTTTCTTTCACTCAAAGTGTAAGTAAATTCTTGTTATTGACATTCAATAAATAGAGTAAAATGGTTGAGAAAATCTCTAAGGTAGAAAATCACTTCCTAAGATAGTGGGAACAACCCATGGTTCTCTCCTCAATCACAGGATACTCTGAATTGTTCTCCAAGAACTAGTAAAAAAGGAATCTCATCCTTTGAGAGACTTATAGCCATAAAACTCTCAAAGTCTATAATCAGTTTATTCCATTTTAAAACAAGTCAAATAATTGAACGTCGCAACTAATTGGACTCACTGTTCCTATGGCTATTCCAATGACTATTTCTATAACTGTTTCCATGTATCACCAAGGCACAAATGAAGCTTACTCTCACATGAAGACTAAATATATATTACCAATCATAAAGCCATCTTCATGCCATCCTTGAGCTTGTTTCTACCATATCATCAATCCTTACACCAAAGAAACAACTCAAAGTTCCATTAGTTAGATAATCTTCAATTGTTGTCATCATCAAAACTTCTCTAGCTCAACAAATTCCTCCTTTTTGATGATGACAAGCAATTGATGCTTATCTATTCAAATGATATCATGAACTTCCTGTAAGATAGATTTCATGGCCATGCCAAACACCATTAATAACATAATAGGCCAAGATAAGAGTAACAAGCACCAATACGCCAAACAAGTAACACAAACCAGAAACAAAGATAAGAACATGTGAGAGAGACTAGAACTTGAACTAGGCATTTTAAGGCAACCATAAGCATCATACTTCATCCCCCTCTTGGCATCTTCGAAAAGAAACTGTGAAGTGATGAAGAACTTGCAAGACATGGAACAAGCACAGACGAGAAGTTAATCACAAACATCACCATCGAGGGTGTAAGCACCTGCCAAATAACTATGAGTCACAGTAGCTCAAACAATCAGGCTAATGATATTAGCCATCAAAACTAGTCACAACCACAAAAGAAATAAGCGTCAAAAACTCACACAATCCAAAGAAACAATGGGAAGGAATAGGGGTAACGGCTACGGGAACAAGCTATGAAACAGCTGGGTAACAAGGTAAAGGTTAAGGGAACAGGCTATGGAACAGCTGGGTAACAAGGTAGGAATTAGGCTGTGGCATGGTCAATCTCGTCCCCCTTCGAAACATCTGTATCAATTGGAACAATGCGTTGCCCAGATTTGCAAACTTGCTCATCGTCACAGTGTTGTGTTCCATAAGTAAAGTAACAATAGATTTTGGAAGCAACCAACCACACTCGTGAAACAACCCCTTATTCCTTCTTATGGACCTTGTAGCTCACTTTAAAAAAAAAAAAAAAAAAAAAAAAAACTTGCTGAGTACCTCTTACAGTGTTGTGTTACTTAGGCAAAGTAATAAGAGATTTTGAAATAGCCACACCCATTTCTATCTTCGAAACAACCTCTCGTTCCTTTGTAAGAGCTGCATTAGCTTGTTGTTTCCTCCTTTTTTTTAATAGCCCTTCATCCCAATTTTTTTTAAATTATAGGAACAATCATCTACCCTTTCTAGACCAACTCACTGACCACAACCGACGAACACCCACCACCTATAATCGACCATAACACAACTTGTAACCCCGCCGACCTCACCAAATTTGGGAATTGGGGGTTTTAGGTGGGTTCCAGGAAATTGAATGTGGAGGTGAGAATTTGAGAATTTCGGGTATCTGGGGTTTTAGGTATAGAAATTCTAGGGTGGGTAGTTTTTGGAACGAGAAGGAACACAGGTAGGAACACATGTATTTTGTAGGTAACAACTGTATGAATTAAACCCTGTTGCTCATGTTTGGACATTTGGAGCTTAAGGGTAATATCACGAGACTTCATGTGAGTGTGTAAACAACATAGTGCAGATTGTTAGTCAGTTACGACATGCGAGTTGTTTGTGATCCTTCCAATTCTATTATGAACCAAGTAATACAAAAAGCATACAATCACATACAAGAACCACTAGCCAATCATTGGGGAAAGAAACATGAATTTTAGGTTAGCCTAATCATGTTTGGTTCAAATCTAATTCTCTCAAAGGTCTCTCTGTTCAATGGCTTTGTGAAATTTAAACAATTCAATCCTTAGTGCCTCACATGCTGTTTCTCTCAAGCCATATCATGCTTACTACTTGGAAAAAACCATACCTGAGATCATCTTGATATAAGTGATCAATCCTTATTAAAATTAAGTTCACAAGATGAGAGCTCTTGGTGGGAACAGGGTAGGGAAAAAGCTCAGCAGTGTTTTTCATCCCTGCCAGTGCGTCATAGCTTGTTTCTCTACTTGTTACTTCTGGTTGTTCCCCCTCAATTATTGCATCCTTCCTTATTACCTATGACAAACCATTGTTACTATCTCAAAGTGTTGCACATCCACCAGAGAATGGTCAGAGTGAGAGAAACTTTGATACGTTTCCTGTCATGTGCTTGGAACAACCGCTGTCAAAGTAACACATGCTGTTCCCCCTCACTCGTACCTGCAAAACTTGGGTTAAAGTTTAGTCTTAGGAACCCAAATATTTTTGGGTCCCATCCTTCTAAAATTAAAATTCAAATCAGACTTCTTTACCCATACTTGCTTTATGTGACCTATGTTTCTTGCAAAAGCAATTTTCTGCTTGTTACACTCAAATTTCACATGTCCATACTTACCACAGTGCATGCAAATCTTACATTCAGGTAGATTCACATTTTCCTTTAGGATCAAAACCTACTGTCGTCTTTGTGTAACCGAGTCCCTGACCTCGTCTAGTTTTATAATTGTGAAACCATGAAGCTGTTTCTGTAGGGCAATATCTCCTGTCCGAGTCTCAGTAACAGCGTTTTCTTTACCTTTTATTTTTGCCAACTGTTTACAAAGATCCTCATTCTTTTGTTGTAGTCCAACCAACTCAGGAATGAGTTTCTCAGGTACGAATTTTGGACCCTTGTAAACAGTGGTGACACAAGAGCTGTTTCTGTGACTTGGTTCTGCCATGTTTCTCAGTTTATCCAGCTCTGCTTTCATGGATTCATATTTATTTTCCAGATCTTTAATTATTTTCCAGATCTTTAATGGTTTCTCTCAACTTAAAGTTTTCTGTTAGTGCACACAAGGAACACAAAAGGGGGGGTGAATTGTGTTCTAAATTTTTTGCGGAATTTAAAACTTAATAGAACACAGTTGTAATAAATAAAAGAAACAATAATTGAAAGCACACA
>BSSO01007342.1:0-11060 GCA_030267885.1 Mesembryanthemum crystallinum | reverse complement strand
TTCCTTAAGAAAGAAATAAAAAGGAAAATAGTAAGACTCAATTCACCCCCTCCCCCTCTTGAGTCTTCATCTGACTTAACACTCACTATACTTCTCTTGAGGCCTTGCAAATCGCCCTCCAACTTTTGTACATAAACTGGTCGTGATCGCTTGCTGACAAGAGATGAGGAACATGAAGGCTTGTCGTAATATAGTTCTACAGCACTACCAAGGCCGTATATTCTACCTTCCTATCCCAACCACCAGTAGCTTTAAGGAACAAATCTTGGTCATCAACAACTTCATCTTGTGTCTCGCTATCCGAATGTACACAAGTAGCCTTTAAATTGGCATACTCAGCCTGTACACCCTGAAAATTTAATAAGAGATAATGGAGTGCTAAATTAATAGAAGCAAATGGATGTATATATCACCGATTGTACAATAAACTGCTACGGCAGTAACAACTTCACTTGGCAGCAACACCAGTGAACCAACAACAACATGTTTTGGTGGAAAAATAATCAAAAATAGAACCAAGTAGCCTGTAACAGTTGCTGCAATAGTTCATGCACATTTTAGCCCACAAACAATCTTAAAGCTCGCAATAGTTTCTGCCAACAACAAACCCAGATGGAGAAATAATGGAATAGCATAATTACTGATTCACTTATGGAGAAATCAAAGCTAGGGTATAAAGGAGCAAGTTATGAGAATAATGCAACCCTGAGCTCCAGGATTTCTCCAAGGCCTGCATAAGCTAACTAATGAACATAGTAAAGCTTCATAACTTTGAGGCAAGTCCATTCCCATTATTAATGTAATTTGCTTGTATCAAAGAGTAGCAAAACAGGGTTTAGGCAGAAAGCCTTGCCCATTCATCAACCCAACCCAATCCAAATATTTAGAAATAGTGATGAATATAAACTTAGCGTGAGTAATTCAGATCTGAGGTAAATATGTCTTATCCTTCGTCTGGTGCCCTCTCTTGAAGACCTCTGCGAGCGACGGAAGAAGATTTTTTTTCTTTTCGTGCCTCTTCAATAAGGAGAGAAGGATCATCAAGGCATAATGTTTGTCAATAATTAATTTCCATATACATTAATGTCTTAAGAAAATGGACTTTTACCATTTTTTTAGCTAGATATAACGTAGATATTAAGCCTTGACAGTGGAGTGTCCCGGCTTTGAGCAAGCTCTTCGTGTTTGCTGAACACTGATGGGAAGTTTGAACAAATTCAGGTTTGTCCCTTACTTGTAGCAACTGCTTCCGAGTAGTTGGTGGGTACCAAGCGGCCTTGTAATTGGGTTCTCTTCCAAGCCTAGACACCATATCAGAAAGTCGCCTTGCGCATTTTATTTTATAGTTGTTATTACGTCCTCCGCAATTGAAGGATCCCAACTATATTGTTTCTAAATAATAAAAATGAAGAAAAAAAAAACTTAATTTCAGTAACAAGTGGCAGTAGCACTATTATTAAGCAACAACCAACTTCGTGTTCCTTAATTACCCTAAAATGCCAGCACCACCGTTGTCTAACCTATTCTGGTACCTTTTTATTGATGTGTAAGGTCTATTGAAGTAGCCCATGAAGTTCTTTGAAACATTCTCCACCACTTAAGGTGTATCGAACCTGACACATCCAAGGTATATTAGTGACATTATAGGAGTCGACTTGACAGTACCAATCCAAAGTTTCCTGATGCAAGTTCGGAAGAGAAATGTCTATTTCATATATATTGTCTTAGGTCCAAATTTCTAATCAACCGAAAGAAAAACGAAACCAGCAACAACAACATTGACACAAGCAATAACAACAACCACCACATCAAAAGCAGCATCCAGCAACCAGTATAAAGAAAACAACAGTAGCCTGCAACCAGAATAACAGTAACAGCAGCGACAGTGAAACAATAGCCACCAACAGCGCAACAGCAGCCACCAACCAAGAAAACTAGCAGTTAGAGTATTTCAAATTGGAGAATAAAAACAAATAAATTAATTTAGCACTTAAACGAACAAATAATTAATTCAGCACTTACCATACATCATCAAGGCTCAAGACTTCATCAACCTTAGATGGATTTCCCCACTTATCATCAATCTACAGCACAGTCATTGGCTCATCTACATTAGTGGAGGGAGAAGTTGTATGAACATCTTGTGTTGGTGTGGAACCATTCTGCTGATTTCCTCTAGTTTGTGGTACCAACTCTGGCCAAACACTACCAGACCTACTGCGAATGCGACCTATAGCATCGTTACGATATGGATAATGTCCACCAACAGATCTAACCATTCTTCACAGTTCAAATCAACTAATAAGAAACACATGAATTAGAATAACAATTAGTACAATGCAAATAACAAGGTTCCTTACATCAACCAACAACTGCTTAGAAAGAGTTAGGACAAACAAATCAAATAATAAGAAATCAATTATTATACGTTAATATAAAGAAAAAGAGAATGCACAATCAAAACATAGCCATTATATCACAAACTAATTATTCAAAGCAACCGTTTGTGATATTTAGACTATGTGATCATCAAGATTTGGACAAAATATTAATGCATTATGTGCCATATAATAGTATAATATTGCAAGGTCTATGGGGTTATCTGATTAGTGGCACAACTACTTAAAAATGTTAAAATAGAGAATGGAAGTACTAGCTTGTGAGTTGGGATGATGCCTTACTTTCACTTAATCACTTTGACCTTGCATTGCTGCCAACCATCTATACCTTGTTGCTGATACTCTCTTTAGTTATTACTATGACTCAGAATTTTCACTAGTAAATTGGGATGATCCAATCTTTATACCCATTTAAGCTCTCTGCTCTAACAGACCTCATTTGCCCCCCCCCCCTTTTTTTTTCCTCCTGTTGGCAAACAAGAGCTACTAATCACTTCTGTCAAAAGAAGATTAAATAGCTACTACTCTTATGAATCTTCAAAACTAGTTACACTTCAAAAATGAAATTGTTTTTCTTTCCCTTGAATTACCCCTAGTAATAGCACTAAAAATTCCAAAATAACTCTTCTACTTCAGCACTTAATTCAAAGCATCCATCCCAAAAATTTAAACCAAGACAAGAACAACAATTACCAACTCAAGCCAAGTAAGTATGCAAATTAAACCAAATTAAAGTAAAATCAGTAAAAACAAAAGAAAATCCATAGATATTACATATATTCATCATCAACAACCAAAACCCTAAAACCTCAACTTCACAATCAACAAGTACAAGGTGTTTATGGACTTGGGTTGAAATTTACCTTCAATTTGTTGAATTACTGTAACAAGAGAAGCTTCACACACCCAATTTTATAACCCAATCGAACAACTTACAACCATGGAGGCCAAAATGCGACAATGGAAAAGATGAAGAAAGGGAACTCGGTAATGCTCGCTGCCAAAGATGATGGGCTACCTCATGCAGATGGACTCGCCAATTCGCTGTGAATGGCTTTGACGGATGTACACCATAGCTGATGAGAATTGAGAGAGAGAGAGAGAGAGAGAGAGAGGGAGGGAAAGAGAGAGAGACCAGCGATATTTTGTTTCGAGGGTCAAGGGATTTTGGATTTTGTTTTTCTTTTGGGGCTTTGTAAGTTAGAGAGGGAAATAAAATTATTTCGTGACTTCCAAAAGTTTGAGAGGGAAAAGCTTAGCAACGAAATAGACTGTCATTGAAAATCTTTTGTTAGCAACGGATAAAACTCGTCCATTGCTAAACCTTTTTTTTTAAAAGTAAAAGTAATGTTGTGGAGGGGTAAAATTAACCTCAACAACGGCTTTTATTATAATCCATTGCTAAGTTAGCGTCGGATTTACATAAATCTGTTGCTAAGTTAGCGTTGGATTACATAAATCCGTTGCTAAGCAAAATTCACAACGGATTAATTTTAAACCGTCGCTGATTAGCAACGGAATAATTCTTTGTTGCTAAGTTCCGACGCTATATCAAGTTTTTTTGCAGTGTGAATACCAAAAGACAATGATTCTTCCTCATGCTCATCATGAATGGATGCATTTGAGATTACAGGATTTTAAATCTGTATCTGATTATACCTCAACTGTATTTAGAGTCATTCCTACATTATAGTTGTGTGGAGAAAAGATTACTAATCAAGATATGTTAGAAAAAGTATTCTCCACTTTTCACGCATCTAATGTGCCCTTGCAGCAGCAGTATCGTGAAAAAGGTTTTAAGAAATATCCTGAACTGATCTCATGCCTTCTTGTGGCTGAGCAAAATAATGAGCTTTTAATGAAAAACCCTGAAGCCCCCGTCCAACTGGAACTGCTCCATTCCCTGAAGTAAATGTGATGCAATATAGGGGCCACACTAAGAGTCGTGGCCGGGAACGTGCATGTGGGTGAGGTCATGGTTGAGGTAATTATTGAGGTGCTCATAGTTTCAAGAGCACTTCTACCCACTAGAAGTGGGTACATAAGGAAGGAATACATGATAAACTTAAAGGTGGGAATGATAAAAGGATCATAGAGAGCCCCCTGCTATCGTTATGGAAGCAGAGATCACTGGGCGCGTGCCTGTCGCACGCAAAAGCATCTTATTGAGATCTATCAAAGATCATTGAAACATAAAGAAAAGCGGGAGAGACTAATTATGTTAGTAACAATGAACATGTGGAAACCGATTTTGCCCATGCAGATCATGATCCCGATGACTATGTTGATGCCACTCACTTTGATGTCTCTGATTTTTTCTCTCACCCCGTAGGAAAAATTGACCATTTGATTGGCGGCGGAGTTCTTGACAATTAGAATATTAGATATTAATTTTGATTGCGTTATTAGACAATATGTTATTTTCGTTGGATTTTCATTTGATATTTTTCATAGGACTCTTATTTAATATTTGTCATATTTTTAGACTTTTTAAGTATGATTTTATTCATAGATATTATGGTTATTATTTTTGTTAAGTTTGAATGCTTTATTAAATGTGTTCTTATTTCATTGAAGATTATGGATGATTCCAATGCTAGATAAGCAATGAATTGTGAAGAGGTATGACTCGCTGACAGTGCGACCACACACTCTATATTAAAGAATAAGAAATATTTTTCTCATTTGCTAATGCAAAAGGCAAGTGTTAGTACTATATCTGATAGTACCAAATGAATTGAAGGCTCTGTAAGAGCTAATATATCTTTGCCTGTTTCAAATTGATAATGCATTGTACTCTCCCATGTCTCAAAAAAATTTGTGCAGTTCTAAGGATATCCGCCGAAATGGATATCATATTGAGACAACAAGTGAAGAAGATGTTGAATACCTTCACATTACATGCATAATTGCGGGTAGTAAATGTGTGTTGGAGAGATTTTACTCGTATTCTGCTCAAGCTTGTACTACACTAAAATTAGTACAATTAAAACACATGTGGTTGTTAACCAGAAGTTTACAGACCGTGATAAATTTATTGTTTGGCATGACCGGTTAGGCCATCCCGGGTCATTAATGATGCAAAAAATAATTGATAATTCTTATAGGCATCAATTGAAGAACCAAAAGTTTCTTCAATTTAGTGATTTTTCATGTGCTGCATGTTCTAAAGGAAAGTTGATTATTAGGCCATCACCGGCCAAAATAGGGTTTGAGTCCCTTACTTTTCTGGAACGCATACAAGGTGACTTATGTGGACCTATACATCCACTATGTGGACCATTTAGATATTTTATGATTTTGATCTAATTGATGCATCAATTAGATGGTCACATGTATCACTATTATCAACTCGCAACTTGGCATTTGCGAGATTACTTCCTGAGCTCTTTAGGCTACGAGCACATTTTCCAGACTATCCTAAAAAGACAATCGTCTTGATATTTACATCCCAAATTTTTGATGATTATTGTATATCTATTGGGATAAATGTTGAACATCATGCGGCTCATGTTCATACACAAAATGAACTTGCAGAATCACTTATTAAACGTTTGCAATTAATTGCAAGACTGTTGCTTATAAAATCAAAACTCATTACTTCTGCATGGGGCCATGCCATTTTGCATGTAGCGGAATTAATTCACTTCAGGCCAACAAGTTATCATACATCATACCCCCTATAATTAATTTTTGGTTATGAATCAAATATTTTCCATCTAAGAACTTTTGAATATGTTGTATATGTTTCAATTGCTCCACCACAACGCACAAAGATGGGATCTCAGAGGAGGTTAGGGATATATGTTGGGTATGAATCTCCATCTATAATTAAATATCTAGAGATTTCAACATGAGATTTGTTTACATCTAGATTTGTTGATTGTCACTTTGATGAATCAGTTTTCCCAACATTATGGGGAGAAAATAATAAGCAGTTGGAACATGAAATAAGTTGGAATGGATAATCATTATCTTATCTTGATCCTCATACGAAACTATGTGAAGTGGAAGTTCAAAAGATAATTCATTTGCAAAGTTTAGCAAATTGATTGGCAGACGCATTTACTGACCCAAAGAGAGTGAGCAAGTCACATATACCAGCTGTTAATGCTCCTATTAGAATTGATTTCTCAAAAGGACAAAGGCTTGTAGCAGGTAATGAGCCTATGGTACGCATGAAGCGTGGTAGGCCACTTGGTTCCAAAGATAAAAATCCTCGACAAAGAAAACGAGCAAGGATTGAAAATGGCCAAGTCGAGTAACTCTAAACTCGTAAAAAGTCTCCAAAGGTGCCAATAGACATGACTATCATAATTCCGAAAGGTAATCAAGTACCTGAAACTAGTGGAAATGAAGAGATCTCAATAAATTATGTCATGTATGGAATAGTATCAAAACGAGACAAAGTCGATGCCAATAATTTTTTTGCATATATTTTACCACAAGATGTTATGGATAATGAGGATTATGAACCAAGGTCCATTGATGAATGTAGACGAAGAAATGATTGGCCAAAATAGAAAGAAGCTATTGAGGCAGAATTAAAATCCCTCGTAAAACTTGTTGGATACAAATGGATCTTTGTGCGGAAACGAAGTGAGAAGGGGGAAGTTGTGCAATATAAAGCACGCTTAATTGCACAAGAATTTTCACAAAGACCCGGCATTGATTATGAGGAGACATACTCTCTTGTGGTGGATGCAACAACTTTTTGATATCTAATAAGTCTGGCAATACAAGAGGGGCTTGATTTGCGTCTAATGGACGTTGTTACTGCCTATTTGTATGGTGCACTTGATAATGACATTTACAAGAAACTCCCTGAAGGATTTAAACTGTGAGAAGCATGTAATTTGAGTTCTCAAGGACAATTTTCAATCAAATTGAATACATCTCTTTATGAACTAAAGCAATCTGGGCGCATGTGGTACAATCACCTTCGTCAATATTTGTTGAAAGAAGGCTATAAAAGTGATGAAATTTGTCCATCTATTTTTATTAAGAGATCTAGATCTGAGTATGTTATAACTGCAGTATATGTTGATGATTTGAATATTATTGGAACTCTTAAAGAGCTTCCAAAGGCAATAGAATGCTTAAAGAAAGAATTTAAAATGAAAGATATTGGGAGGACGAAATTTTGTCTTGGTCTACAAATTGAGCATTTTGAGAATGGAATCTTTGTGCATCAGGAAAATTAATATAGAAAAGGTGGTAAAACGTTTTATTATGGACAAAGCACATCCGTTAAGCCCCCCAATGGTTGTAAGGTCACTTGATGTTGATAATGACCCTTTTCGTCCTTCAGAAAAGAATGAAGAGATTCTTGGCCCCGAAGTGCCATATTTGAGTGCAATAGGAGCACTAATGTACCTTACTAGTCATAGACGACCAAATTTATCATTTTATGTCAATTTATTAGCAAGATATAGTTCGTGTCCAACATGAAGACACTGGAATGGGGTTAAACAAATACTTCGTTACCTGCAAGGCACAAAGGATATGGGTTTATATTTTTCTAAACTATGCAAAGCAAATTTGGTTGGTTTTCCTGATGCAGGTTATCTATCGCATCCCCACAATGGTCGATCGCAAACAGGGTATGTGTTAACATATAGTGAAACTGTCATATTGTGGCAGTCCATGAAGCAAACTCTTGCAGCCACTTTGATATGAAACCCACTGAATTTAATTTTTGAGGATAATAGGTACAAATTCTGAGGTTGTAGATGTGAGGATCCTTAAATCACTTAAGAACGATTCCTTGAATCACTCAATGGGTTTCTTTGAATCTTTTAAAGAGAATAGTTGAATCACACAACCAAATTGAGTTTAACACTTGATTTTTATCATTAATCAAAGCTGAATAAAACGATTACAGAAGGTATCCTTATATAGGCTAAATAATCCTAATTCTACTAGACTGCCATAACTAACTAGACTCAATTTAGGAAAGTAAAAGACAACTAGAAATTCCTAAAACACAAGTTCCTCAAAGCTGGAATTCAGCACCTTAGACTCCAAGTAAATACTTTCTTAATCTAATTAAACTCGATTAGACTTTTAAGAAACTTTCCTAAATTAATAGCAACTCAATAACTGAAATAACATACATTAAACAATAAATAAGATAAGACCTTGGGCGGCTGGCCCAAAACTGAGGTTCCTCAGAACCCGTTTCTTCAAATCGGCCCAATTGATCACTTAAACTGCTCAGTTCATTAGAACAAATCCCATATGCTTCAAACCCATTCCAAGTAAGATAAGTGAACTCTTGATTAATGGAACTTGTACTCGCCACTAGACTAGGTTCAAAATCAATTAATGTAAGTGCGGATACCCCTGTATCAACCTCCCCTTCCTAAGAAAAATTTGTCCTCAAATTTGTATCTTCCAAGTAAGGACTTAGATCACTAATGTTGAAGGTGGCGCTCAATCCTTCATACTCACCAGGTAGCTCGATCTTATAGGCATTATCTCCAATCTTCTGTAACACCTTGAATGGTCCATCCGATCTGGGCATAAGCTTATTCTTGCGCTTTCTTGGAAATCTCTCCGTGCGTAGATGCAACCAAACTAGGTGTTCGGGCTTTAACACAACCTTCTTTCGCCCTTTATTAGCCCTCTCTTTGTACTTGGCGTTCATCTTTTCAATTTTAGCCTTGACTTGCTCACAAGTCCTCTTGAACGCTTGTTGTCGCTTGTTGGCTTCAAAATTGATTACCTCATACTTAGGTAACGATAGCAACTCAATAGGAAGATAAGGATTGATTCCATACACAAATTTAAATGGAGAACGTCCAGTAGCAGCACTAAGCGACCTATTGTAAACTTTAGTTTCCCTAGTTTATTTTGGAGTCAATAAAGTAGAGAAGTTTTAGGAAAGTACTAGTATCATTTAAGAATATTATCATTTAGGAATATAATCTTATTTTATTTAGATTTTCTAGTTCTAGTCAGTTTCTTTTTGTGCAAGTTAATTCGTTTGCCGATAAATATAGGCTGATGTACTCGATTTCTAAACAGGGTTGATGATGATTTAATTAATGAAAATGAGAGTGATTCTCAAACCTTGTTAGTTTCATTGATTGGCTAACAACCCCTTCAATTCAATGATTGAATTGAACTTCTAAGCTTGTGATGGGCTTAGAAACCCTAATTCTTGTTGAGTTAATTAAGTGATTCGATTAATTTGACAAGTTCATATCCTTTATTTTATTTGTTTTTCATAAACCAAAAAGCACAAAAAAATTTCTCCTCAAATTGGTGTCAGAGCAATGTTTTGGAGTTTTGCTAAACTTCAAACGATCCAAGGATTGTTAAAACAAAGTTTTCCAAGGGTTGATCGTGATGAGGTCCGTCTTCAAATAAGTCGCAGCAGTTTGCCAGGTTCAGGGACAAAGTTATCCGATTTGATTGATACATTGGTGTGTTTCATAGTTCTCAGATTGGGTTGTGCTTTTCTTGGCGATTGAAGAATTAAACATGAGGATCGAGTGTGAGGCGTGAAGTCAATATCTTGATCGTCAAAAATTTAGTCTTTATTCGTCTAAGACACATATTCATGAGCGAAGGCATTAGAAAGAACTCCAAGAACTCGTTTTTGATAATGGATGTTAATTGCTCCTAGATTCAAGGACGAATCTTTTCAAGAAGGAATTTGATGCATGAGCATCTTCAGTAAATTTTATTTGTTCTAGGAGTCTCACTTTAGTTTCCTAGTTTATTTTGGAGTCAATAAAGTAGAGAAGTTTTAGGAAAGTACTACTCCATATGTTTCACTAAAATATTGACGTCCTGACTTTGCACGGTATTTAACACAATACTTTGACCATCAATAATTGTATTTATATAAACTCGAAAATTTATAAAAATCTGATAGTTTGAAATTACTATTTAAGATGAATCCAAAAATATTATTTTTACTTTGAAAATCGTTATACTTTTTCATATATTAATAGTCAAAGTTTGAAAAACTTTGACTTTGCAAAATCAAGGCGTAAAGATTTTAGTGAAACGCAGGGAGTATCTTTTAAGAATATTATCTTTTAGGAATATAATCTTATTTTATTTAGGTTTTCTAGTTCTAGTCAATTTCTTTTTGTGCAAGTTAATTCGTTTGCCTATAAATATAGGCTGATGTACTCGATTTCTAAACAGAGTTGATGATGTTTTGATTAATGAAAATAAGAGTGATTCTCAAACCTCATTAGTTTCGATGATTGGCTAACAACCCCTTCAATTCAGTGATTAAATTGAACTTGTAGGATTGTGATGGGCTTAGAAACTCTAGTTCTTGTTGAGTTAATTGAGTGATTTGATTAATGTGACAAGTTCATATCCTTTATATTTATTAGTACTTCATAAACCAAAAACTAAAAAAAAAAAAAAAAAGAAAATTAAAAAAATTCTCATCACACTTCCTCCAATCATGCGGAGATTTTAGCTGTCAATGAAGCTATTGTCGAGAATGCGTATGGATAAGGTCCGTAATGCATCACATTCGTAGAGCGTGTGAGTTATCATCAAGAAAGGAAACGCTAACCATTCTACATGAAGATAAAGCCGCGTGTAGCGCTCAAATCAAGGAAGGATAAATTAAAGGTGATAAAACAAAGCACATTTCACCGAAACTCTTTTTCACTCAGGATCTTCAGA
>BSSO01007341.1:0-11061 GCA_030267885.1 Mesembryanthemum crystallinum | reverse complement strand
TGATAACCTTGTGGTTTGCTTTTTTTTTTTTTTTTTTTTTTTGACACTCTGTGACCATTTAAGCAAGACCCGTTAATTTTGACCGTCAAATGGGTTACGTGGCTTTGTTAGAGATTGGGAAGATGGTTTACCCATTTAACTTTGCTTTGGAAATAACTTAAATACCCCCTATATTATTTTCAATTGTCACGAAAATTTCCCTCCCATTTCTTCTTATCCCTCTTATTTAAGCATACCCAGGCTCAGCATTCCATATTTCCCCTCTATCTCCTATGCATATCTCCATTCACTCTACCTTCCAATCTCTCTTTAAAATTGTTTCAAAATGCAATCATGGGGTCGCTAGAACCCTAATTTTTTCGACTTCAACAATTGCATTCTGAAACCCTTGCTAGAACAGAGAGCAGGGAGAGGAAATTGAAATGATGATCTGAGAGCAAATAAAGTGAGTAGGAATAATTGGAGGAAGGGGAGAAGTTTTGCCCGTTGAGTGCAAATAACCCACTACACGCAGTGTTTAAGTAAGGGCAAAATGGAGAACACTCAGCAAAAATTAATGGCAAAAACTTCAAAACTCACAAAGTTTCAAAAAAAACAACCACCAGGTTATCACCTAAAATATGGAAAATGAGAATATGTACCACTAGAAATTTGCAATACCACAAGGATACCATCTGGAAAATCACAAATTCTATATATGAATGGTTTTTTTTTTTTTTTTTTTTTGACAATTTTTTCTTTGTTTTACATAATCTTGCTCAAACTTTGAAACTCAGTATTCATTCATCTCCTGACCCAACCAAAGGAATGCGCAAGATTTTGGCTTTATTTGGTAGATGTCTTTTCAACCAACTTTTTAGACAATTTAAACTGTTTGACTAATTGACAATTTAAAACTTTAAAAACAAAAAATGCTAATTACACTCTCAAACTCTCAAATTGCACTCTCAAGTTTAGAGAGTGACACATGGACTTAGTAGTCACTTTTTAAAGTTTTACTTTTCTTTTTTGATCACCTCGTGAGAGAAGGTGTGTGAGAGTGTAAATTGCACTCGCAAGTGTAAGTGCACATATCACCCCTCCTTTAAAAACTGGTGTTTTGTAACCAACTTTTTCATTTGACTTTTTGAACTAAGCAAGCTGGATTTAGAAAAGTTAGGTGGGGCCGTGGGGGTAACTTTTTGGGTCACCTTGTTGGATTAGTATGCAAATTGACAAACTTGTCCCATACGATAATAACAAAACTAATGAGAAACAATTTCTGTGAATTATATACATGTGTTTGTTGGTTATTTTACATCCAACCAGCTACTGATAATCAGCTGACTTTACCAAACATACTTTTACAATCAACTAGTCAAACCAACTAACACAACCAGCTAGCAATAACCAGCTGATCAAACCAACTATCAGCTACCAGCCACCAGCTACTGGCTATCGGCTGATTACCAAACAATGCCTTTGTTCATGGTAATTTTCCTGCAGCAAAAGAGGCAGCCCAATACAATAGCTTATCTAGCCTTTCTAGCTCCTTTTCTAATAACTGAAAAAGCATGACATATTCAAATAATCCTATTCATGGCTTTTTGGGGGGAGAGAGAGAGAGAGAGAGAGAGAGAAAGCAGTAGAATAGTCGTTAGGAGTAGTACAGATAAACAGATCATAGAGTAGAGAAAGGTGGGGATGAGCATGAAGTTCCATCATGACTGGGAAAAGTATGTCAAGAGGACTAGCCATAGGAGGAAGAAATGATGAGCCTAACTCAGTCCTCATTAATTGATGATCATACCAACCACACCAACTCTTGTAAGGAATTTAAATGTACTCACTCTCATTTATTATTGGCAAAAAGGGTATCAACCTATGAAATGCTATACTACTCTACTTAAATGCTCTACTTAGTTATAGTAGTAGCCAAATGTATGTAAAGCAATAAGCAACAATCTATCGCAAAAAAAAAAAAAAAAAAAAAAAAAAAAAAAAAAAAAAANAAACAAAACAAAAAAACAAAAACCAAACCATAAACATCCTTTTTTACACATCTATTGGGTCATTATTTAATGCTAGTGATTACTACAATTTGATTCTCCCAGAGGAGTGCTACATCCATATCTGATATGAATATAGTTTGTACATATTAGGTGGGCCCCATACTCTATCGGGATATTAGTATTCCGAACGGGACAGATAAAATTTGCAAAAAATAATTTATCCCATTGTAAATGTTAATATCCCGATAGAGGTTACAAAAATTGTGAGACCCAACTAACAAGAACAAACTATATCCATATCAGATTTGGGTATAGTATTACTCGATAGTCCATGGTCCCCTATAAGTATCAAGTCTTAATATTGGTTCACTTTAAGTTTGAATTCAAATTTCTCTACATGTTAAATTTGTTGACACTAAATTTGTTTTTAATAGTTGAACTTTGTTAAATTTTATTGCCTTTTATTGATATTACTGATTTTTATTGAACTAATTCATAGCAATTCAGTATTATCATCTGCATCACTTTGTTTTTATCATACCACTAGATCTATCAAAAGTTGACTCGGCCTAGATCTGACTTGGTTTTGGGTTATAGCTAGACCTGGGAAAATCTGACTCGACCCGAAAGCCCAACTCAACCTACCTGATAAAAAAATCGACCAAAACTAACTTTAGATCTGGAAAGCACACAAAAAAAATACCATTGAAATGCACTTGAGACCGGTAAATTGAGATCAACTTGACTCGACTTGCTAAAATAGGCACAAAAATAGACCTAACTCGGAAACCCCACCGATAAAAACTAATTTGATATCTTGAAAGTACACAAAAACTTACTACAAAAAACAATTAAGACCGGTAAATTGAGGTTAACCGATCCGACCTTGACCCAACCAATAAAAATCGACGAAAATTAACTTGATGTCTTGAAAGTACACAAAAGTTACTACAGAAAAACACTTCAGACGGGTAAATTAAGGTTAACCGACTCGAACCAACCCGACCGACCCATTTGTCGGGTCTAGTTATAACTTATAACACAACTTTTTCAACCCAAAACCAAAAACAACCCACAAAACAAATGAATTTGACCCACAAATCAACCCAAACTTTGTGCCCGTTTGACCAAGCTTCTTCCAACTTCTACTTCTTCCCCCCATTTTTCTTCTTCACCACTCCCTCTTCCACCACCTCCTCCGCCACTTTTGACTTCTAGGAATTTTTAACTTCCTAGAAGTCAAAAGTGGTGGAGGAGGTAGTGGAAGAGGGGAAGGTGGAGAAGGAATGTCAAGGGAAAAGTAGAAGTTGGGAGAAGTTTGGCCAAACGGGTCATTAATCCCAATTCAAATCTAAAATGATCCAACTCAAAAACTGTTGTGTTAACCCATCTAACCAGTCTACATACAAGCATTTACTGGTCCAAAGTACTTTAAAAAATACTAGTACTAGTTATTATTATTGCAAACAAATCTGTTTTTCCTCTCTCTCCCTTCTCTTTTTATTCTTTTTGCAAAATTGAGTTTCATAATTAAAAAATTGAAAGGGGGTGGGGCGGGTGTTTGGTTTGGGGGTTGAGAAGTGGAGCCTGGACAAGGACATTATACCAGAAACACAACCTTGCAAATCCAAATTAAATTTATTAGGAAGACTGTTTCCATCACTAGTACTACTAATATTACTATTACTAGTTGTACTCAACATGTTGCCAAAAGTTGTACTCAACTTTCTAATTCTGTTAATAGATTTACATCAATCTAAGGAACCTAGCTATTTTGTCCATTGTACCACTAATAATATAGAGAGAACATTTCCAATCAATCATAGTTTATTGCTTACAGATGTTATTGTATGCATGATTGTCAATTCTAACAGGGGATTGCTAAAAATTAAAATGAAAAGGAAAGTTATAAATGAGGACTAATCTGAACTCCTACAAGATCTAGTCGTGCAAATGAAAAGGCCTGGCCTGATTTACAACCCTATTGCTCTTTGAAAAAAAAAAAAAAAAAAGCTCCAGAATACGATTCAAAATGTCTTATGAGGTAGGATTTGTACCACAACTCTCAGACGAAAACGTGATGGAGAAAAAACCGTCATCCAATTAGGCATTTTCATCGTTTCTTTAAAATAATCCCAAGTTGCGGTCTTATCGTGACAACTTGACTAGATAACCCGCTACATATTATGTTTCAATTGTCAAGCGTGAGGGAAAGACTTAGACACCATCTTTGAATGGCGTCTTTACCAACAAAGATGTGCGATCAGACTTGTCATCTTATACTATGAAATACTCCAATTAGGATGACATATTTCCTTGTATCTTTGAATGTGTTAAATATGGATAATAGTTTGAAACATATTGTACTTTTCAAGATATTTTTATATTATTATGATGAGTGATAGTGCCAGAAAACACACCGTGAAATAATCCATGTACCTGAACATACAATTTTACAATCATGTAATCCAAACTGATTTGCCTTATACTCTTGTTTGGAGAGGTGCCTTGTGCAATTGTGTTTACTTCTCAACCTCTATGAATGATTTTAATGTTTCATTTGATGTTCACCCCTCTCTCTCTCTCTCTCTCTCTCTATTTGTTTTCCCCAACCTTCCAACATTCCAGGTTGCTTGTTCCAAAAATAATCCATCAGCTGTCAGCTGTTCAATGTGCCCTCATTTTGGGACCATCGGTAAGAGTTGGAGATCAGCAGATCATGTGCACAAATCCACATGATTGTGATTGTGATTGTGAGAGCATTATGTTAAAGTCACTTGTATAGTTAAAAGCTTGCTTCCCCAGTTCACTTTTATACCACCTCTTGAAATTCCCCTAGTAATAGAACTACATCATCCTCATCAAGAATCCCGCTCTAAATGCGCGGTCATTGGCATATGCAACCTTACCCTTAACGATTCTTGATTTGTTTGCTCATCGTGAACCTAAATGATACGAGTAAAACATAACAATCGTTACCATAGTCGAGATGCAAGCAAATACCAGTTCAGACAAGCAAAAAATAGCTGATTACTCGTTCTCTATTCATTTGTCGTCTTAATATTCCCTTTGGTAATTACTTTACTATTGCTATTGCAATGCACATCAATATCATATGGTTCAACTAAGTAGATCACATCAATATGCAAGAAGGTACTACCGAATCCTGAGCACAGGTAGATGCTGTCGTTTATATAATACATATATGCATGCTTCAGTGACATTGCACGCACAAATTGACAAAGTAGTTTTGTCAAAATTAGGAGCCATTGTCGGCAACAGTAGTATTAGATCTTGAACGTTGACAGCAAATGGAGAAAATAACTAAAGCAGTCACTGAGATCAATGATTCAAGACTTTACCGTTTCCTGCATTCATTCTCTCCCAAAAATTTGTTATATTTTGTGTCACTTCTTTCTTTCTTTCTTCTTGGCCCTGCAAGCAGGTCAAAGTGAATAAAAATCAAGTGAAGAGATAGTCCAAATTGGACAATCGTAGAATTTCAACAAAGGACACTACCAAATTCAACACTTGGTCATCATTGACGGTAGAAAGATCGATGAAACCAAAGGAAGTTAGCTACTTAGATTCAGGTAAGACACATGCAGGCGAAAAAAACTGAAGGGTATGTGAAAAAAGATAAAAACTGTATACGTACTCCTAACTGTGCTTTTCGACTCTGATGAGGCTTAATTGGGGCAGACGATAAATCTTGAACAAAACTTCCAAGCTGAATAACCATTTCATTCCATGCTTTGCAAGCTTCTGTACACTTAACCTCACCTTGAACTACAGTTGCAGTCCCCAATATGCTCATCTTCACACCTGTTCTGTGCTTTTTTCGCTGTTTATGTCTGATTTACAGGTCTTCCTCCTGTCCCCAATATTTTCACTAGAAACAATAGCTTTGACAGATAAAAACAGAATCAAAATATAGTACATATACATTAATATTATCCAGACAGCTGATGTTGCCTACAGCGCCAATCAAGCACCCTACAAACCATTCCCAATCCCTAATTTTAAGCCAGCAACAGCAACACACAGACTCTTAGATATGTAACCAGATCCCAAACTTGAACTACAGGAGCACAAACATTATATTAGAGTAACAAATACTAAAACTGAGATTGATAAATTGAACATCCATCCAGTCAAGAAAGCAATCTGTCCTACAAAGTGCTACTGATGGAAATAGCAATTATGAGTGTCCCCATCGAGAGCACGCATAATAAACTGTTGGTTTTGGGGGAGGGGGTATAAATGGAGGTAGACTACTTTGAAAAGGGCATTGGACTCGATTCTTCATTTTAGAATCTCTACTCTTTGCCTTTTCTCCCTCCAGGATCCTTAGCCGGTCAACAAATAGAAGCAAAATTTGCACAAAATAGAGAGAAATAGAAAAGATATGAAATTTTCATTTCTTCTTTTTAGCATTCTATTCAACAATTAGCATTCGTAACTCCTCTATTCTCGAAGCCCAACATCAACCACAATATCATAACAAAACACAAATTTTCAGCGAGAAGTTGATCAATGACGGGGTAGATACGTAAAGCTCTATAATTGATGATGATGCTCATGTTTTTGCATACTCCTTGTCTTTGTGCTAGCCTGAGCAGAGCTTTTCAAGGGCAAGATTTTCATCACCTCCAACTACTTCCAATGTACTCCTCACTGATGCTTCAGGGAAGCCCATTTCCACCAACCTCTGTACCTGCAGGATGTTCACATACATAGCACGACTATGAATAAGAAAAGAAAAGTGATAGAATCAGTGAAATTTCAAGTCAACAAAACTTCTAATGCTTATCCCAGGAAGGGTGATCCACGTACCTTCTCCTCAATGCCCTGAGAAGATGTCTTGGCAAAAGCTTCTGTCCAGTAACGAGCCGTGCCTAAGAAGGTGTGGTGATCTCGAAGGTACTGCAACATGTGCATGATTGTAAATACATTGAAATAAATGTTCAAGGCACTGACCCCAGCTGTAGGCATTCCAGCCACCAGCATCCACCAAGACNAAAGGAAGAGAAAAAGAGAGTAAATAAACACCAACTATAAACTTTGTCCAAACCGAATGGGACAAGCAAGCAAAAAAATGAGATCGTAACATAACTTGTACTCTCTGTTTTATTTAGATGTGTATGAAGGAAAATTTATAGTTCTTTTACATGTCCATGAGTTCAAAGAACGCTTTTCGGCAATATTCAACCCCTTTAAATAGAGAATTTCTCTATTTTCAACTATTGGTTTCTTAAAGTCCTCAATGTCGAGTATTGCTATTTTTTTATTTTTTTTTTTTTTTGATAACATGGGAATTCGAGCTTTGTCCGACTAATCCTATGGGCATTGAAGTTAACGGCCAGGAAAACCTCCAATGACCCTAAGGCGACTCGGACTAGGAACCTTTGGAATAGATCTCAAAGGACTTACCAGTTGAGCTACTCCCTCAACGTTAGATCCTATGTTACTTTGACTCTTCGTGTTACCTGACGTACCCGTGTTGTACACTCGACACTCCAACATGGGTATGGAATCCTTACCCGACACTTGAATTGTCAATCCAACACTTCCATTATTTAAACGAGAAATTGGTAGAGTAAAAGTTTAAAAAGATAGGGAGAAAGAACGGAAAGTTAAGTGAGGTATGCTCACAAGTGGTCTTGAAAATATAAATGTCTATATAAAATCTATGACACGCGCCTATTTGCAACAATTTAGTGTGAAATGCACATTTGAGTTCCTTTTAGAATCAAACTCATGTTTCATGATTGCCATATCCCCGTACCCATGTCCAGATTTAGAACAGTGTCCCAGTGTCCAAAAGTTTGACCCCTGAAGAGTCAAGACACTTGGATCCGTACCCGTATCAACTCTCATACCCGTGTCAGGATAACATAGGTTAATTCCTCTCTCCTTGACTACTTGAATTTTGTCAGTTTTTGCCTTTTCTTACAAATCCTTAATCTATGTGCCAAAGTCTACATATCTAAACAAGAAAAACAGAAGAAGTAAGTTTCAAATAAAAAGATTTGCATGCTAATTGCTAACAAAAATGTAACCTGTTGAGCAACGACAGCATCTTGAGGGTCATCAGGTTCCGGGGCAGAAAGTAATGCTTGTATAGAGACAAGTGCCGTTTTCAGAGTAAGTGCAGGACTCCATTGGTCTTTCAAGATATCCAGGCAGATAGCTCCACTCTGACTGCTTATATTTGGATGCCTTCAACATAATGCATGCAACCACATTAAGGCAATATTTTGCTGGGAGCTATGTAAACTCCAAATTAACTCTAATACTGAAACTAATCTCTAGTTCTATGCAAATATTATAAAGCAAGCATGCAAAGAGAATGATATTTGAAATGATAGGAAAAAGACAGGATTTGGTTCACCCAACGTCAAGTCAATTAGTCAATATGCCACCTGGTCACAGATAGAGACCATGAAAGGTGGATGACTTAATGTTATAGACGCAAGAGCAACACAATAAATTTCTGAATAGCAAAAAAATTGACAATTGTGCCACAATAGTGCAGCTAAGGCTCTGATCATTTTAAGTAAATTGCGCGGCAAAGTAAACTGAAGAATAGTAATAATTGAGAGAAAGACTTGTACAACTAAACAGAATTGAATGCAGTATAAGAATGACAAAATAAACAAGGTCTAAGTCCTTCTTACAGACATTGACATTGAAGAGTTGTCTTTTTTACTATTGTCGTGTTAACCTGCTGCTATCATTACAGCCATGACTCCCAACATCAACAAATCTATCCAGAGTAGCAGCTTCACCCCTCCTTAGTCCTTCCCCCCTCCTCGTCGTCACAAAATGTAGGAAAAGAACCAAACCATAAAGTCATAACAAAAACTATGGTGGCATTTTGTACATACATGCATCAGAGAACAAATGTTCAGCACAGAAGCATTAGACGGGGATAACATTTTCAATTTAAATTTTCTCATCATCCATGGTATTCACTGCGAAGAGAGTAGAGACACCAAGACCAAAATGGTATTTTTTATGAAGCACAAGGGGAAAAAACTAATGAAGTGTAAAATGTTAGACAATGAGTGGATGCTAGTATGCGCATTGCCTCAGACCATCCTAGTTCAATAAAGATGTCGACATCACACAAGGATCCCTGCATTGCTGCAACTAACCAAGTGAGCTCATCATTGGCAAAATTTTGAACCCACACCTTTTAATAATGAACTCATTTAAACAAGCAGAATTAATGCAATGATCCTCCCTCCACACATTTGTTTCCGACAGTGCAGTTTAGGGAAAGTGTACACAAAAATGGCAAGGCTCAAGATACATCCCTTGTAGCGTACAGACAAAATGGCAGCTTAGGGACACAAGCAAGGTCACATAACTCAGCAAGAAAAAAGAATTTCATAGATAAGACGTCTACATACCAAACTTTTGTCAAGAATTTCATCTTTGGTGGCTCAAAGGGGTAGCCATCTGCAAGGAAGAAGGAAGAATATTAAAGCAAAGATTCCCATTTGGATAAAAGGCGATGAAAGATTACATGACAACTGTGAGGGAGGAATAAGTAATTATGAAACAGCACTGTGATTGTCAATCTTCAACTTTCAGTGGAGAGTCCCAAACTGAAGCATTTGAATTTATTTTTAGAAGCTGATAATGCCTGACATCCTGACTAAAGGAATGTAATTTATGTTGAAATAAGCAAAGAGTTCAACTAAGGCTCTTCAGTTTGGGTGGTATAAGAGGTACGTTAATTTAAAACTTAAGCTATAAAACATTTGTTAGTGACCCAATTGACATAGCACAAAAGTAAAATAGCTTGATAAACTCTGAGTTGGTAGCTCAACCCATAAGAACTCCGGAATCTATTCCAAAGGCCCTTAGTTGGAGCCCCGAGGTTTTCCTGACTATTAACTTCAGGGCACGGATTAGTTCGGCAAAGCCCGGATACCTATGTTGTTTGAAAAAAAAAATAGCTTGATATACTCAGGGGCAATAAAACCAAAACACTTAGGTTTAAGAAGCAAAGCATATGCAATAACCAAACACTCACACATCATGGTACAAATGTATGAGACTAGACCTTTCCTTGTGCTGCATATTGCCTCTCAGCACCACTTCACTCCCCGCTCTCGTGTGCTTGTTGCAAAAAAACTCCCCAGAGGGCAAAGTCCACCTATACATCCATCTCAACTTCAAACAGCTTGGTGATATCAACTAAGGGTCTAAACTGATGCCTCCATCACCCGATAATCCAAGACCCAAAATCCCCTTCTTTTGCTGCAATCCAACTCCATTTTCCCCCTTTTCTGGTTCTTTCACAAAGCCAGCTCGTCAGAGGTGCCACTATCTTTGTTTAACCCTCAATTAGTAATATACTCCCTCCGTTCTCTAAAGAAGGTGACACTTGGTAACCGTACATGTGAGTTGCGGATTACCAAGCGTCACCTTGTTTGTAGAACGGAGGGAGTATTAAATTGCTTCACTGTAGTTGTAACATAATTAAGCTCCCAAATTCACCCAAAATTTAATTCAATAACAAATATAGCACACTACCGAAACTGAAAACCTAAGCAGCAAAAATGGAAAATTCATAAACAAACCTTCTGAACCAAAATTAACTAAACATTACAAAGAAATACAAACATCAAACGACTAAAATGAAGGGTAATCGAAAACCAAAAGGGGCAATACCGGCCAAAACGATGTCGATCAAAAACGTGCCACCTTCGTAAGGAGAATCAACAGGACCCGGAATAGTCCCAATTAGATGAGAGAGACTATCAGCTTTAGGCTTGACGCTAATTCCCGACACATTAACGTCCTTGTTGCACTCTTGAAGCTCCTTCTGTACTCGACCAAAATCCACCATTTTTGTTCCTTCAAATTCACAGCAATTTCTTCGATTTTAGAAGAAAGCGAATGAATTGTGAGGGAGTTTGATGGTGATGGAAGGTGAAAAGATCGACGAAAACGAAACCCTAGCGAAGGGAATAGTAGTAATAGTAGTAGAAGAAGAGTAGAAGGTTCGATACTTTACTGTAAAGTCTACGAATTTCTGTGGCTTTCAAAGAGA
>BSSO01007340.1:0-11062 GCA_030267885.1 Mesembryanthemum crystallinum | reverse complement strand
TTCAACATGTCCTGGATTTGTAGGACTTCACTCATAGAATTTGAGATCCTGGTTAGGGGAGGAGGAGTTAGAGATAGGACGGGAAGGATATAAAACCTAGGAAAGTGATCAGAACTCAAAATGATATTTGGACTCGATAGCCTTATATCTACTCCTAAAATACTGTAAGGAAACTACATAATCTTTAAAACATTATAACAATGCAAAAGATTTTGAACTATAAAAATTTTCTAAATTGAAGTCTTGTTTTCCTTTTTGATCTTCCATTGCCCACAACTGTATGGCCATCCCTTCTGCTTTCCTAGGAATTTTAACTTTTTATGCATTGCCTGGAGCCCTATTGGCTTCATTTATTGTATTATCTTCTTGTTAAATAATTGTAACTAGTGGCCTTAAAATTATTTCCTCTTAGTTTACTAGATCTGCTAATAACAATTAATAGGGAAGACCAAGCCAATTTATGTGCACTGTGCAGTTGCAATGTCTTCAGGACATCATATCATCGAATTGCACAATTTTTTTTTTTATTTCTTTTTAAAATAATTTTTACAATGTTCTTAGAATAATAGCTGGTTAAGTCATGAAATTGATAATTCTTTACCAAAATATCTTCAGGACATCATGTCATCGGATTGCACAACTTTATTAAAGTTAAATATATGGCATTTATCTAATTTACTTGATATCTTTCCTGTTTTGCCCCCCTGATTCAGGATGGTTCATGCAATGGACTACAGCATTATGCGGCTTTGGGCAGAGACAGTGTACGTCTTCTGTTGATTTATCCCTTTCTTGTCTTTTTATGTAAAACATTGCCTCTAGTTGTAAAATTTCTTCATAATAAGGTTTCAAGGTTCCCCAGAACTTGAGCAATCATATATACATGTTCTGTGCATTGCCAAGAGTCACTGATATAAGATGCTGTTTGGCATTTATGTCACTGTTGTAAAATATATGTATCTGTGCCTTATTGGGGTTGAGAACCAGGTTTGTGGAAAGATGTGATCAACAAACTTGTGAGTGTGGAGAAAGAGAGTTGTCAACATTAACAATACTGGACAATTAGTCAAAATAAAAAACTCTATTCTGGTGTTATGTTTATGTGGTACTGTTGTTAAGAGCTGCTTTAATTGTTTTCTTTGAAAGCTATCTTTTGAACTTCTAAGAGAGAATTCATGGACTATTTTATGATTTTATCTGGTTGACTGAAATGCCCTCATGTTGCTCTACAGAAAGAAGCGGCAGCAGTCAACTTGGTGGCGAAAGAGAAACCTGCGGATGTGTACTCTGAAATCGCTGCAAGGTAAAGTTAATATTAACCACGAAAAATATTCTTTGCAAACAGCACTTAGAAAATCATCTTCCGTCAAAAATATTTCAGCAAAATGTCAATGACATGAAGGGACACAACTCAATAATAAAATTAAACATCTCTATTTTAGGTTTGGTATTTATCAAAAAAAGAGGAATCTCGGAAAAAGGGGGATGATGGTAGGTTTTTGTTGTAATTTAGTTCCATTTTGGTGAAACATCCTTGTGAAAATGTTAGGCGAGTGCCAACTTATTGACTTGTTTAATATGGATTATGTAACCTATTATTTTCTTTCTCATATCATAAGCAAAAATTTACTTTGCTAGAATAATACTAACAAAAGATGCTGTCATCGCTATTTTGGGGTTTGGGATATATTCTTGTTTTGTACATGGGTGACACCTTCTTAGTGCCTCTTTAATGTGATTATTACCTTGAAATAATTTTTTTTTCCTATTTGCTTCCAAAATATGCTATTAGATAATCATTAACTATTCTAAAAGTAATTCAAAGAATTCTTTTATGTTCAGGGTTCGTGAAATTATGGAAAAGGATAGCAAGAAAGACCCTGAAACTGATCCAAATGCTTTATTAGCCAAGGTCTTAGTTGATCAGGTTTGACATCTGTCTACCCTTCTTTAATCATACCAGTTGTTCCAGACTTCTATCTGTTTTTTTGTGGGGTAAACTATACTTTTCCTGTAGATGATGTATTATTAGTAATTACCAGTTCTTTGCTTTTTTATTTTCTGCTGAATTGGGGAGCTCTCAAAATGTCAGGTGGACCGTAAACTGGTGAAGCAGACAGTAATGACTTCAGTATATGGTGTTACTTTTGTTGGAGCAAGGGAGCAGATCAAGAGAAGGCTAGAGGAGAAGGGTCTTATCACTGATGACAGGCTGTTATTTACGGCAGCCTGTTATTCTGCTAAGGTAAGAAAATAGACATTAAATAAACTATAAGGTAAAGTTTGTATCCATTAGGATAATTGTGTTCAGAAATGTTGCGGTGAATTCTTCCAGGCAGTACACCAGACCTTTTCAGTGGGCTAGCCCTGAGATCAGATCTTGTCACCTTTGAGAAAAAGATCACATTGCAAAGAAATAGGAAAGGGAAAAAGAATAAAATAGATTACTGCATTCATCAGTCTCTTGTGATGGTTATTACTTATTAGCGCTATCTCTGTATCTTTTCCATTTTATGGTATCTGGCTATCTGCATCTTATAATGCATGAGACACATACTTTTTTTCTTACATCTGAAAACAATCCTTTCCTAGGTAACAATGTCTGCCCTTGGTCAGCTATTTCAAGCTGCACGTGGTATAATGGATTGGCTTGGTGATTGTGCTAAGGTATCCTTTTCTCTACTGTGCAAACTGGAACTTGAACACATCAATCAGAATTAAGTATTTGTAGTTTGACACTGATTTGTCCACCTTTTACAGGTTGTTGCTTCTGAAAACCAACCTGTTCGTTGGACCACTCCTCTAGGTCTCCCTGTTGTACAGCCATATTGTAAAAGTAAACGACATCTTGTGAGTGTCCTACCCATTGCGTTAGATGGGTTCTTTTTCCTTGCACAGCATTTCTATAATTTGGTTATGATACAAGAGATTTTCCTTAATATTAATTGAGCTGTACATAAGAGGCCCAGAAGTCCTCCAACCTTACTGGCTAAACAGAAAAGGTGTCCCATACGTCAGACATAGGCTATGTTTGGCAAAATTAGCTGTAGCTGTAAATTTTGCTAAAATCTTGTTTGGTAACAGAGAGAAAAAAGAACAAGCTACAGCTTCAAGCTGTAGCTTTTACTCAAAATCTAGCTGTCAAGTGAAAGCTACTATGAATAGCTTTCAAAAATCAGCTGTAATTGTGAGCCGTAGCTGTAGCTTTGCTAAAATCTTTGTTTGGTAGCTGAGAGAAAAAACAAGAAGTTGTAAGCTTCAAGTTGTAACTTTTGCCCAAAAGCTGCCAAAAGCTAGTTTTTGGTGCCAAACATAGCCATATTCAATCCTCGGAAAGCTCCAAAGCATGGATCAAAGTGAGGCTAGGAAAATAAATGTCTCCCACAACCACAAGGAGGCAGGATGAGACTTCCTATTCCAATAAATTAAGGCTTTCGTCTCCAATCACAACTTTGATAAGAGAGCCAAGCAAGAACACCTGCATAGATATTCCTCTCTTTATGCCTTCAAAAACCAGCATAGCTCATCTAGAGTGGTGAGCTGAAAAAATATAGTGGCCATATCTTCTCCACCCTCTACTGGTGGTGTGCCGAGCTCGAGCCAAGTAGAGTGTAGAGGCTCAGTAAGATTTTCGCGGCACGAAGCTGGGCAAGGCAAAAATGGTAAGGCTCGGGATCAGCTTGGTTTGAGCTCATGGCTTGCCTCGGCCTCACTGTTCCAAATGTTCAAAAAGGAAATCATTCCCCTCCCCCTCTTTTTAATTCTCAACTTGGTATGTGACGTTGGGAAAATGCAAAGAAGCACAACAATTGGTAAAGGAGGTGTCTGTACTAGCAGGGTACAGTGGGCGGCAGCTGTATGCAAGCTTGCCCCGACAATTATAGAGAGGTTGTTCCATTGGACCCTCGATTGGAAATGTTTTCAACTTGTAAGAAATGCAAGGGACAACAGTTAAAGAAGCCATTTTGATTAAGTCGATGCGTTAATCTAAAGCTAAAAAAATTGCTGAAAGTATTGTGTTAAAGGGTGAGGAGACAGGGAGGCAACTGTTTTTACCTTGTGAGTTGCTACATGGACCAGTTTAGCAGCTGGGACCTTAAGAAGCTATTCTGTTTCAAAGGAGTAGCAAAATCGGGGCAATGTGTAATTAGCTACTTTGTAGAGGACACCTTGTCCTCTTTGCTGTAATTCTGTTTTTTTATTAATATACTCTTTTTCAAAACAAGACTTTGGGTTTAAAGGGGTGTGCTGGATTTATCCTTCTTATTTGTTATGAAATGTAGACAGTCAAGGCGTTTCCAATCGACATTTTCTGCAATTAACACATATTTGTTTACATCAGTTGCATGTCCCCTATGCTCCCTCAATACCTCCTACAATTTAGCTGACTGAATTTATTGTGGGTCTGCAGATAAAAACATCTCTTCAAGTTTTGGCCTTGCAACAGGAGGGTGATGCGGTTAGCTCATCTTTTTCATCTTATTGCCCGTATTTTCACACTTTTCTTCCATTGCTTAGTTAACTGATAAGTATCTGAATCAATTCTCAGATTGAAGTGAAAAAACAACGTACTGCGTTCCCTCCAAACTATGTTCACTCCCTTGACGGCACTCACATGATGATGACTGCTGTAGCGTGCAGGGATGCTGGTTTACAGTTTGCAGGTTTGTGTGCCTGAACATGTTCTTTAAAATTTTCTAAAGTATATATGCAGAAAGAAACTGTATCCTTTGGCAATAGTATGTAAATTTTTTTGCAAGTTCTGTTTTATATCGTTGTATGAGAGGCCTAAGTGTTAAAACATCATGTTTTCTTGTATTTCCTTACATCTGGTAGTCAGAAGTTTATTTCTTTTTCTCCTGTTCTTTCGCTTTTGGCGAATATTTATATAACCTTACATGCAACCTGAGCTGAGAGCAAATTCAAATGCTGATGAACTAATCTCAAATGATTTCATTACAGGGGTGCATGATTCATTTTGGACGCACGCATGCGATGTAGATGAGATGAACCAAATTCTTCGAGAAAAATTTGTGGAGCTTTACGACATGCCCATACTAGAACAAGTAAGAGTTTATGGCGTAGTCTGCTGTTCTTCCAAGTTTAAAACCTTCTACCCAAGGGTCCAAAGTGCATACTCCTCAGTCCTTTCTATAACATCTGTCATACTGACTATCTGGAAAGCTTGCAATCTTGATTTACATCGTAAAATTCATCAAACCAGCTAAATCACAATCTCGAATTTCTTGAAGAATGAAATTCCAAATTGTTGTCACTTGTCAGTTGTTTAAGTCGTGAATATTTGATGTCACAACACTATCATGTTGAAACTGTTCCATCCTTGCTTAAGCATGTTACTCCGACTCTTCATATCACCTCAAGTACCCTCGTCTGGTCCTCGACAGTCCAATAAAGCTATGGACAGTTGAGACGTCATTTTAGGCCAAACCTTTGCAAAGTTCTCTGAACAATGGCGAGTCTGACATCTGTACACGTACCCATGTCCGACACTTGTAGCAGAGTCCGAGTAACATGGTTGCTTTGTAAGGAAAAGAAAAGAGAGGAAGTGAAGTTTTGTTTTTTTTTTGATAGAAAAAGAGAGGAAGTGAATTGTGAAGGCTTGAAAATTGTGTCTGTTCTAGGGCAACAACTATTCTCTTCTATTCTAGTTATATCTAAATTCTGACACTGTATTGTTCACAGTTGCTTGAAAGCTTCCAGGAAGCATATCCAGAATTGACTTTCCCACCACTGCCAGATCGAGGGGATTTTGAATTAGATGAAGTCCTTGAATCACAATACTTCTTCAACTGAGTAAATACTGCTCACATTAATTTACCCTCTACCAATGGACATTCTGTTTGTCGCCCTAAAGACTATCGCTTAAAGCTCGGACTCAATGAAGATTGAGCTGACTACACGAGACAGTTGAAGCGTTCAGGGTCATCTGAGGTCAAGCGCCAAAGGATGCTAACCCAGAGGTTGTTTGACCATGACACACGACAGATGACGATTTTGCTTGAAGGGCACCTGAGGTTGACTGAATCTAGTGACGGGAACTGATTGGTCAACGCTCGCTAAAACGCGGGTGTTGAAGGATTGAGAAGTTAGTTGTTCCTGTGATTGGTGCCTTCTGAAATTCATCTCTTTTTCGTGATGGTGAAGCTGTTAGTTGAAAAGCTTCATGGGGAAGCTAGTCAGCTAGTGACTAAAAGTTTTATGTAATTTTGTGAAGAACATGTAAATAGGTCATAGTCTTATGTTCTCCACTGTTATATGCATAAAAGAGAGAGTAGTGTAAAAGATTTTGTACCAGGGCGACTGAGACTATACATCTTGTATATTGTGATACTTTGATATTGTAGCAACTCCAGTTCGTAAAGAGTTATAGTAACAAGGCGTTCTATTCTTTTGTATCATAATAATGTCTCATTTGTTGTTTATTTGTCAGACCATTGGTAAAGCAAGCTCTTGTGCTTTTGGCCAGTGTAATCTTAGGCCTTGTTTAGCATGGTTGTCATCTGCCAGTTTTTTTTAAAAACTCAAAACAATTTTTAGAAACCACTTTTTTTTTTGTTTTCTAATTTTCTGTTGTCAGTTTTGAAAATTAAGCAGGAAACTATTGGGGTGGCGACCGTTGGACGTTCACAAAGTAGAGAGAAAAAAAATCTAGTTGATTTTCACTGTTGAGGGGGGAAATGGGTCATCAAATGGTGAATTTGCTTTATTACCCTTAAAAGTTTGAAATTCAAATTGGAAAACGCCAAAAGCAAAGATGAAATAGATTCCACATATTTTCTGATTTTAATATTAAAATGGGACAATTGGCAAGCTGTGAGAAGAAGTGTATGATGAGAATCATATAGTGTGTATGTGTACCGGCCTCACAAGGAGACACTTCCATTTTCATACATTCTAAAGTTCTAATCCCTTAGAAAATTCACTCATTTTTATCATTGACACAAGAAGATTCCTTCGTAAATGCAATTATGCTATGCTTACTTGTACATTTCATGAGGGCAATAGAGTGCCCAATTGAATGGTTTCATTGAGTCATTCAACATTTGTTAGAACTTGATGACATATTCCGTTTTACTTCAACAGGAAAGGCCTCGAGAGGGGAAACTAATAATGATTCCCTTGTTTCTTACCTTTTCCGAATAATAGTCATATCATCACTTGTGATCCTAGCAATTTTTTGATTGGGATTCTAAAAATTTGATATAGTGTATATCTTGGTCTTAGAAATTGCAACTAATATTAATACTTTCCAAAGAAATACTGTTGATATTAAAAGCGACCATTTTTAAATTACTCTTTATCAATATACGTGATATGATTGGTACTGCAATTGATACTTTTAATATTCAAACTGTTTGTTGGGAACACTTTACCCCTTGCTGAGCCAACACAGTGCGAACAAGACTAGTCTTGACCAAAGGGTGTGAACCCGTGGCTAGACCAAATAAACTCATACGTGTGCTATTTAAAATACTTATATTTTTAACTTATAGTACTTCTAATATTCAAACTAATACTTTCACAATTGTCTAAAACGACCCAATTCATGGGTAACTTTTCGCAATCTAGGGATGTCTCTTGGCGATTTAGAGCTGATCTTTTTACAAATTTCCAAAATTATCCTAAGTTGTAAAAAAAAAGTCACCCATAAGTCACTAAAATTGGCCCTAAATTCTGATAAGTCATCCGTAAATTAATTCGTCTAACTATTAAATGGTGGTACGGTTGTACCCAAGAATTTGCAGTGGTGTGGTATGTAGCAAAGAAGCTTGGCGAGGAATTTCTGATACACAAGTTTTTGTGTATCGGAAAGGAAATCGTAAAGGAAAAGGAAAGAATTCCTCTACTAATCCCCAAATTAATTAGAAGCTTGGCGAGGGAAACGAATCACTTCCTCTAATCCTGAGTTTTAAGTTTTAACCCAAACTCCAATTACTCCATACCATGAAAACGAAACACATACCTTAAAACATCGTCTCGTCGGAGAAGACTCTAGTGATCTCCTTCCTTTCTGGTACGTTTCTCTCTCTTTCTCTTTCTCTTTCTCTTTCTCTTTCTCTTTCTCTTTCTCTCTCCTGTAACTGACGGTAACTGACGACCGACGATCTCACCTAGCCCACCAAAACCCCCCCTTTTTGTTTCACCCTTCATTTTTGTCAATTCATGCATTCAATTTTCTATATCTAGGGTAGGGTTTTTCTACAAACCCTAGATTTAGATTTTAATTGGCATGTCTGTTTTGCTGATTCGAAGCAATGGATATCAAATTCAGCTACATTTTAAGCGTCCGAATTGTTGGACATGAAATGCTTTGATGCGAATGAATAATCTGAGTAATTCATGGTCTTTAAAGACCTCAAATTTTTGTTTTGTTTGATTCACCATGTTTTACTGCTATTTGATTTTCTACTTTTCTGTGATTTGGAAAATGAATCAGTCTGTATGTACGATGTAGTTCTTATACAGTTGTTGAGAAAGCCGAATCACCATTGTTGTTCTGTTGTGATGTAATTCTTTGCTGATCACTTATTTATATAGCCACTCTAAATCTACTTATGGAAATTCCTAGGGTTCTTTTAATGTTTACTCATGAAATATGTACTTCAATGGCGCTTCATTTCTGCTTCTGTTTACTTGCTGTAGTTACTTTGTAGAACTACTCTTTTGTTTATATTAGCTAGTCTTTGTGTTTTCCGCAGTTGTAACATGATTCAGAAGCTTTGAGATGAAGTATGTGGTCTGAGGCTGTTGCTAGCTTAAGATAGCTGCTTGATTCAAGAAGTTTGGAGGTTTTTCCACCAGAATTTCTGTATGGTAACTTTTCCTATTTCATCAGACGGCTTTTATCTCAGATTCGTAATAATGTTTAGCATATAGGGCGTACGAATCTTATGGGATTTTGTAGCTAGTGGACCACAAATTTTTCTTCTAAGTCTGAATATCTTGTTTCAGGTCATTTGAAGCAGGGATCATATCATATACAAACATGTTGCAAAGTCTTCCTCACCAGATGATATCATCACCAGCAAGGCTGGGCCTGTCGAATCCTAATTCTCCATCTCTTCAAAGCCCTAGTGCACCCAAGCCCTCATCCCAAACCTCCCAGCAGCAGCAGCAGATAACCTTTTCAACTCCAAAAACCACTTCATCGACTCTCCTTCCTCTTCTCCCTCCTCTTCCCAGAGCCCAAGCTATCCTCCTTCAGATGGCATCCTTGGTCTCAAAACTTTTTGAGGTTTCACCCAATCGTGCTGCCTGGCTGAGTGCCTTTCGTGGCTCCCTTCCGACTTTTCTCTCTTCCCAAATCCATTCAACAAGGATACCCCCACTTGAGTCCTCTCCCTCTACGACCAAAGAGATCCTTGCCCTTTTCACATCCCTTCAAACCCAATTATTTGAAGCGGTTGCGGAACTCCAAGAAATTCTCGACCTTCAAGATACCAAACAGAAGTTAAACCATGAAATTGAGACCAAAGACGCTGCAATTCTTGCCTTTGCCAAGAAACTTAAGGAGACTGAGAGGGTTCTTGACATTCTTGTTGATGATTATGCCGATTACCGCCGCCCAAAACGATCAAAATCAGAAGATGATGCAGAAGATCCGTCCAGCACCACTGTTGCGTCTCAGTTGAAGTTATCAGACGTCTTGTCATACGCTCATAAAATCAGCTATACAACCTTTGCGCCACCTGAGTTTGGTGCTGGGGGTCCACTCCGTGGGGCCCTTCCACCTGCCCCACAGGAGGACCAAATGCGGGCGTCCCAGCTGTATGCCTTTGCTGATCTTGATATTGGACTGCCTAAAACAGTCGAGGACAAGGAGAAAACGATTGAGCCCCTAATTGAGGCGCCTGCTTTACCACCCCCTGATGCCATGACTGCAATTCAGGGCCTTATTCCTCCGAATATCACTGTTCCGGCTGGCTGGAAACCGGGAATGCCTGTGGAACTGCCAACCGATTTACCTCTACCTCCACCTGGATGGAAGCCTGGGGATCCGATCCCATTGCCCCCATTGGAATCTCTATCTGTTCCTGCTAGAGGTGCAGAGCAGCAACAACAACGGCCAGTTGCGCCACCTGTATTCCCGAAGGCAGCTGAGCCCATACAGGTGGCACGCGTCGAGCTTGATATTTTGAGAGATGATGAGAGTAGTGATTATAGTAGCACTGAGGGAAGCTCAGATGATGAGGATTAAGGGTATGATGCTGTCTATATGATGACAGTTTGGTATTTCCCGTTATACAACGACAAATCAATACATCTGGGTGCTGGGCTCTCATAGACCTTGTGAAGTGCTTGAAACTCGGGGCACTTTCTCAATGGCCATTCCCCTCTTCGCTTGGATGGTGAATCTGATTATTTTGTTGCTCTACCGATTACTGGTATATTACAAGAAAAGTATGGCTTCGAAAGAGAAAATGATCATTCAGCGCAAATTTGCTCCAAATTGATCTCCCAAGTCCCAGCACCATTGGTTAACCCTGCTTGTCTTTTTGCATTGATAGGCAGCTTCTAAGTTCTAACTGTTCTTCTATCCTATTTGGCTGCTTTTTTTGCCATTTTTTGTAAGCTAGAGTATGTAACTCTGAAAATGGGGCAGTATTGGGTGAAGGGGCTGATGAGCAAGCAGCATTATGAGTATCCTGGGTGTGAAAGTTCTTCCTGCTTAGATCAATTTGTCTTAGGGTATGTAATTTACTCCCTCCATTGTCTATTAATTGGCCATTTTGCAAAGTGAAAAAGTTCAATTTTAAGTGGCCATCTGTGTTTTCTAATACAAAAAAGAATGAACTTTTAAATCTACCCTTAATTTGCATTTAATGTGTGACCCTTTATACAAAAAAAAGAAGGGTTATTTGGAACTAGTGAATTTAATTTGGGCTAATAAGTTTATTTTGCTACTATAATTAGTGGTACTAAATACACCACCGTAATGGTATACATACACCCATTTAAAGTGGTAAAGTGACAAGTCTACCCCTCTCATTCCCTTTCCCACTACTTTCTTCTAATATTCATTTCCCTTTCCCACACTTAC
>BSSO01007339.1:0-11064 GCA_030267885.1 Mesembryanthemum crystallinum | reverse complement strand
TTCCCTAAAAGGACATCTAATCTTATAAGTTAACCAAATAGTAAAGTAGATTGCCAAGCTTAATACAAAATTAACCAATCTAATAGGCAAAAAGTCCACTTCCAATAGGCATGTTTTTTTAGTTTCACTCAAGCCTAATTAGATAAGATTATAAACGTGAGTGAAATTTCATTTTCAACGCATGCATTATGTAATGCAAAATTTCACATTAAAGCGAATAAACAATAAAATTTCAAGGAAAAAACTATCATACAAATGAACTCATAAAAAAAAGAAAGAAAAAGAAAAATGTGATAATGATATTATAACAATCAACTTATCACAATTATATTCCGTGCAACGCACAGGGTACAAACTAGTTTAATTAATATTCCCATTAAAAACATTGTGGCATGTAAGCTGAAATGACCCAAATCAGTTAATCCAAGTAAACAGTTAAGTAGGCCAAGCCCTATAAAGAAGACTACCAAGTTGTACAAGACTACTAAGTCATTAAATTACGCCCAGTGTGTGACTACAAGGCCCACAAAAGGGATGAAACTGATAAGGTGGTTCAAAAACCCTGCCAGAGCATTTTTTTCCATCACTTTTAATCGAGATTCAAGTATTCAAAGACACTCGTTCAAGATCAATCAAAGATCAAAGATTTAGAGACAGAATTAGAGGATTTATATTGTCTTTATTGTAAATACACAAAGAATTGTAACCCATTCATTCAAATCAATACAAATTGAATTTGTTCTTTATTTCTTGTCTTATTTAATTTAGACTCGAAATTTGTCTTATTCAATTTAGACTCGCAATTTGTGTTTACAAATTTTGGCACGCTCGGTAGGACCTCTTTGCCTCTCGTCTCTGTCTCCTCACCAAATTGATATCAAATCTACTGCAGTTGGCATTGCCTAAAAAGAAAACGTCTCTCATACTTCAAAGAAAATCTCTGGTTTTGCTGCTCAATAATCCATGGGTGTTGGTACTACCTCCCGTGACCAGTCTGCGAGGATCACCAGGAGCAAAGCAAAAGCTGACAGAATCACTACTTTCCAATCGCTTCTGCTGGTACCTTCAAGGTATCGTGAAACTCTAGTATTTGGCGCGAAGCGTTCAGCCAAATCAAAATAAGCTATTTCTTCCTTAACGTGGGAGCAGGACCCTAAAATTGTGGTTGAGAAGATCCTCACCCACATCAACCGGTGTTCCATCATCGCTGATGTCGAGGATGGTTACCTCAACACTGAATCCTTTGTATCTTCTCCACAAATGGATTCTGCACAACAACATTCAATGGAATCATCACACCCCAACGCTGCTGTTATGGTGATTGAGGCTAACACAGTCGAAGAACAATTGTCAAGCATGAGGTGGCTCATCGAGAAACTCACTAAAATGATCAAATCGCTGCTTTGATGAAGAAGTTAGAAGAGAAAAAGGGCAATGGTGCTTTTGACAATGAAGATAGTAGCGCCACTGAATCTATTGGTACAAATCATAGTGAAAGAAAGCATGATACTCCTGCAAGTTCGCTTACAATCAAGCAAATTTTAACAAATGATAGCCAATGGTGTCAAGACTCAAGTAGGTGGAGGCTCTTTTGGTAATGACCACTACATCAAGCCTTACACGAAAAGGATTGATGCGTTGCGCATGCTTGCCGGCTACCAACCTCCCAAGTTTCAGCAGTTTGATAGGAATGGCAATCCTAAGCAACATGTTGCCCACTTCATAAAAACATGTAACAATGTTGGTACTAAAGGAGACTTACTGGTGAAGCAGTTTGTTCGCTCTCTCAAAGGTGCGGTGTATGATTAGTTTACTAACTTGACCCCTAAATCAATCAACAACTGGGGGCAAATGGAAAGTGAATTTCTAAATCGCTTTTACAATGCCCGTCATGTTGTTAGCATGGGTAAGCTTACCACCACCACCAAACCATAAGATGAGTTGGTTGTCAACTTTATCAATCGGTGGCGCACTCTAAGTCTTGAATGCAAAGACCACTTATCGGAGACCTCGGTGGTTGAAATGTGTATACAAGGAATGCATTGGGACTTGGCTTATATTTTGTATGGAATCAAGCCACGAACATTCCAACAGTTGATGACTCGAGCACACGAAATGGAGCTCTCATTCGCTTATCAAGGATTTTCATCTCTAGCCGGAAATGATGACTCCTCAAGCATGAAGCTCACTATCGCCAGCTAGAGGGGTCGTTCATCTCAAGACGAAGATGACGATGACTCCGAAGAGACGTCTGCCAAGCCGTAGTCTCCATGAAAAAGGTTTGCCAAAAAAGGAGGGTTGTCAAGCGCAACGATTTGGAGAAAGCTAACAAGCACCAAATCCACATCAAACCGTCAAGTGCAACAATTTGGAGAAAGCTCCCAAGCACCAAGTCCACATCAAACCGTCAAGCACAAAGATTTGGAAAAAAAAACTCCCAAGCACCAAGTCTACCTCAAACAATTAAGCACCAAACTCATTTCAAACAATCAAGCACAAAGATTTGGAGAAAGCTATTGAGCACCAAGTCTACTTCAAACAGTCAAGCACCAAGGCCATGTCGAATAGTCAAGCACGAAACGTTGGAGAGGCTCACACGCACCAAGTCTAGTTTGAAATCCAAGCTACAAAATCTGGAAAAAGCTCCAAAGTGCCAGAAGCCAACACAAATTGTCACTCCTAAGCAAGAGTCAAACTGCCCACACACATATAAAAACAAAAACAAAAAAAAACAAAAAAAAAAAAGGAAAACCAGAACTCTCCTAACGTACAAGAGTATAAACTGTGAATGTAATTGAATTTTCTTTTTTTTTTTCAAAAAAAAACTACGTTATGACTTGTTCTTATAGAGAGAATCTATACTTCTATAAGTACGTAGACAACTTGGAAAACGTACAACCAAGTACAGTCAAACAAACAAATAAATAAACACATGAATCAAGGACGAGGTCAAAAGCTTTTAATTCAAGCCATATTATGGAAGCGCTCTCCATAAATATTGATCAAGATCGAGTGACAAGCCCTTGACTTATGCAAAAGTTTCGAAGGAATTGTATGAGGTACCTAGGTTAACGCGTGGAGATGTGAGCCCGAAGATGACTTCAAAAGGTCAACGCATGGAAACACAAAATCGAAAATGACCTAGAGTACTGTCAGGAAATTTGGTGCGAAAAACAAGATTAAAAGTATGCAAAACACACGAGAATTTTAATGTGGAAAACCCAACTGGGAAAAAACCATGAATCCACTATAACCACTCTACACAACTGTGTTTCGTTTTCTTTCTCAAGCACTTTCTATTTAACTGATTTAGTGCTCTCTCTAGGATACAAAATTCATAGACCATACAAGTCTTTATATAGACATAGCCCATTCTATAGTCCTAACTGGACTCCAACTACGAAAACCCTTCCCCGAACTAATTATCTTAGAATCCTAATCATAGCACAATTGTGAAACTTTCTAAAAGCTCACAAGATAATATTTCCTAAATACATAATCTAGTAAATAGGAAAGTACATCAAATTAGGAATCTAAAATAATAATGCAAAATATGGGAATAATTCTTGTAGCTTTGTCTTAGCTCGTGATCCTAGCTTAGCTTCCCGCTTACACGACCCCTCTACTAGTTAACCCAATGACCTTGGGACCTCCACCTCTACGACTCGATACCCTCGGGCCCATGAACATATTTGGGCTTGATTCCTAACAAGTACGGTGGTTGAATCTTCACTCTTCAAGTACATACGTAAACATGTGGAGATGTGAGCCTGAAGAAGACCTCGAAAGGTCAACGCGTGGGAAAACAAAACCGAATATGACCTAAAAGTACAAGCTTCGCTCTTCAAATACCTAGGTCAAAGCATGGAGATATGAACCCGAGGCTCAACAGATCAATGCATAGGAACACAAAAACGAAGATTCTAGAGTATGGTGGTTGAAGCCGTGAAGATAATGTGAACAATGCAAGACCGAAGATAGAATCAACGCATAGTAATGTGAACCCGAAGATAATCACCTCAACACTGATCAATATAAGACCGAAGATGAATCTATGTATTATGCCTTGTCTATCCTGCAAGTTAACTAGCACTTGACAAAAGCAAAAAATAAATAAATAAATAAATTGGTTGGCTTGGTTCGTTTCACTGTGTGTGATTATATGACGATTGATATCTCAAGAGGATTAAACAAGCACATCCCCTCTGTAACAAATCATGATGTACCAAATCAAAGTGAAGCAAAATCATGATTTGGTACACCGTCTATGATCCCCAAGATGATGATCGAAGGGAATAGATTAAAAAAGGAGGGTATTTATTATTAGTTCCTAGAAAAAAAAATGATGATAACCAAGAAGTCAGTAAGGTACGAGATCACAAANAAAAAAAAAAAAACATCATAGTTGCATCACCATGTGCAGGGGCAAGGGAACACGAATTATAGTGAGAAGCTGATGTCTTTTGACCATGATGACAAAGGACCAAAAAAATATATATAGCCAAAAGGTTAATTTGTCTATTTACTGTGACATATTCATAGCAAATTCAAAGGCATCACACCATCATGAGAAGGAGAATTATTGGTCTATCTCAAGGAAAAACAGTGAAGCAGGAGAATAAAATCACTCACAAAGTCTTAAGGATAAAACAAAATAAAAAGAGTGAAATTGTATCTCTTTCTTCCAAATTTCTAGACGGTGAGTTTTCCAGATGTCCAACTCCTATTGCACAATAAAGACAAGATTTTGCATCAAGATTATTAAACCATCAGGCATCAGGATACATGATCAATTCCAACAAAACATGAGGACGAGAAAGGAAAACTTCTACCTGGGCCAATTACAATTCGGCCAAAGTTTAAAGCTGCCACAATTCTTAGTTAGAATTTTTTCAACTCTGTAGCGAGATAGGGATGGCGAGCAGTAAAAATTTTCATCCCTATATATAAGTTCAAGTTTACTTGATGATGGGAGGACTCCTAATCTGAGTACAAGATTGTCTATGAGAGATCCGGTCGAATTGCCAAATTGGTATTTTTAAAAAGCTCCGGCGACAATAGGGTATTTAAAATGACACATTTGTGCACTTTAGTCTAAAAACTGGAATTCCAGTGAGAATTTCCGACAATGACTATTTTTAAATATGTATTTCCTATTTTCTTCCACTTTTTTCACCTTAAAATTGCTTCCTAAGATTATTAAAATGAAGGAGGCAAATAATTCGGTTATTTTATAAGAGAAATAATGATCTAAAGATAATTTTTGTAGGAGATTTTCACCGGAATCACATTTTTAGGACTCAAATGCGCAAATTTGTCATTTTAAATACCCTATTGTCGCCGGAGTTTTTTTAAATACCAATGTGACAATAGGGGCCTTTTTAAAATACCTATTTGGCATTTCGTCCATGAGAGACCCACATGAACTCAAACCCTAGCCTCCGTGCACAAAAGATCAGCACATGGAATGAAGATATTAGTTTGGGTTTAACTTGTTAGGCCCAAATTAAATTAAATGACTACTACAATTGTTAACCCATTTAAGTCAACATTCGATTGGGTTAACTAAACATTAGTCGGATAACCACTTAATGAACAAATTGGCTAGTCAATTCAAGAAATTCACAGTCTAATTAGCAAGGGGGTTAAAAAAGGGTGGTAGAGAGTAGCTTACTTTGGCAATTCCTGCTTTCCGTGCACGATCGCCATTAACGCCACCACAATGAAGAAGAGAGGACGGCCAGCAAAGAATGCAACTGTGGTTTCAAATTCGATGTGTCAATCTGAAGCTCCTGATTGTGCCAAAGACTCAAATAGTGGAGAAACGAATGAACAAGCATCAACCCAGATGACCTCGGGCCCGAAATCAACTGCAACAATGGGGGATTATCTAAGCCCGATCTTGACAGCGATTCAAAAGCAACATAATGCATCGAGAACACCAGTTCAAGTAAGTTCTCCACTGAATCAAGAACTTGCATCTTTGAGTTTTTGTAGTGGTGATGACCTAGTTGATAATGTGATTGCTCATGTGGTAGAAAATGGGGTTAATAATGAATCTGTAATTGAGCACAATGGTGAATTCAGTGATAATGAATCGAAGCATGATGAAGAGGAACCTAAATCACCTAAACAACCTAGGGCACCTAAACACTAGAGAAAAGCGCTAAGTAATAACAGGAGTCCTAGGAATGGGTTGAGGTTGGATTATGTTGAGGAAGGGGATAATGAGGCACCTGTTTGCATTGAGATGGATGATATTGTGGAGGAAATTGAATTCTGGAGATATGCATTGGTGGGTTTCTTGATGGGTAGAAGTGTTAAGGAAGGGGCCATGAGGGAATATGTGAAGAAGCACTGGAACCATGTAACTGAACCACAAGTCCTGCTGCATAAGAATGGGTGGTTCTTCTTCTGATTTGCTAATGACGATGATAGGGATACAATGTTAGGGGGTGGACCTTGGACCATGTTCAACAAAACTCTCTTGTTGAAGCCATGGTCACCTGAATTCTGTATGCAGACTGAACATATTACTAGGGTTCCAGTTTGGGTGCAATTCCCAGGGCTAGATCCTCAGTTCTGGTCATCAAGGAGTCTCAGTAAGGTAGCCAGCAGAATTGGCAAACCAATGTTTGCTAACAAGTCCACTGCCAACAAGGAAAGAATTTCCTATGCAAGAGTCATGATTGAAGTGGATGTATCCAAGGAACTGCCTAGTACTGTTCCCATCTTCACTCCTTTTGGTGTGCAGTTAAACCAGTCAGTAGTATATGAATGGGTACCATTTTATTGCAATCTTTGTCATAAGCTAGGTCACTTGGAGAATAGGTGCAGAAACAAATGGAAGAAGCAGAATAAGGAGAAGGAAACTACAGCAGGGACAATTGAACATCAAGGGGAGCGCCTAGAAGGCATAAGTGGGATGCCACAATCAACTGTGCTCACTGCTCAGGGAGATATAAGTGTGATATCCACTAAAAAAACCAGTGGATGAAGGTAATGAGGAAGAAAATAGGGGTGAGATAAGTGTGATAAAACCTCAGGTGGTACAGATAGACTCAAGGCAAGAGGATGAGGCTGTAGTGAAAAACAGAATAATGGAGCAATATGAGGAAATGGGGTTCATACCTGTGCCCTCAAGCAAGAGTACTAAAATAAGTAGGGTTGCTACAGCACACAATGTGACTATAGCACTCACTGCATTTTCAGTACTGGAGGAGAGCACACAGAAGGATACAGAAGATAGTGAGAAGAACATGGTGGATATGGTCATGATTCAGACTGGTGGGAAGGAGGTGGGGGTGGGGATGTCAGAATCATCCCAATGATAGTTTCAGCTTGGAATGTTAGGGCCTTTAACAAGCCCCATAAGCATCAGGAGATGCAAGATTTCTTGAAAGATACAGTGTAAATGTAATGGGGGTATTAGAAACCAGGGTCAAGGCTCATAAAGTAACTAGAATTGTGAAGAAGTTTGCTTGGAAATACAGAGCTACTAATAATTATGATCACCACAGAAATGGGAGGATTTGGGTCCTTTGGAATCACAACAATATAGAATTGGACACTGTTCACTCATCTGATCAGGCAATGTTATGCAAGATCACCTGTAGAACTAATATGGAATGGTTCTACCTCTGCATAGTATATGCAGGCAATACAGCAGCAACTAGAAGAAAACTTTGGCATGACCTCTCTCAATGGAACAACAATTGGAGAGGACCATGGATGATGATTGGTGACTTCAATGTAGTTTTACATTCTGATGAGAAGCTATATGGCTCAGCCCCTGCTCTTCGAGATATAGAAGAATTTATTCAGTGTGTGCATGACTTAGAGATGGTGGATGTTCCAGCCACAGGTGCCCTGTATACATGGACAAACAAGCAAGATGGTGAAGATAGAATATGGTGTAAACTGTATAGAGTGATGGTTAACCCCCTTTGGTGTGCCAAAAACATTCAAACTCAGGTGGAGTTCCTACCATCTGGCACATCTGATCATTCTCCATCAATGATCACTATTAATGATGGGAACCTCATGAAGAAGAAGCCATTCAAATTTATAAACTGTTAAGGGGAAGAACGACAGTTTCTCTCTATTGTTGATAAGGTGTGGTCAACTCAGATTAATGGCTGCAGGATGTACAGAATTTATAAGAAATTGAAGATGTTGAAGGGTGAGTTTAAGAAACTCCATAAGGCAGCCTACTCAAAGATCAGTGATAGTGTCAAGCTCAATCAACAAAAGCTGTATATGATACAAAATCAAATGCAGCAAAATCCTAATGATAGCTCTCTCATGGAAGCAGAAAGGGAAGCCATCAAGCTTTATAATGACAGCATCAAAGCAGAGTTGAGTGCCCTATACCAAAGGGCAAAAATTTTTGATATCAAGAAGAATGACACTAATAGTGCTTACCTGCATGCTAAAGTTAGAGAGCAGAGATCTTTTGTAAAATTTGGTAGCATTATAGACAGGCATAACAGCAGAGCACATGGGCACAAAGAGGTGGCAGCTGCATTCATTGATTTTTATACTTCTTTGCTGGGACGAAAGACAACAACTAGCAAATTTGAAGAGGCTCTCTTTAGTGGTCCTGTGCTTAATGAGCAAATCTGCAAGGACATGATGGCAGAGATCACTCTAGTTGAGATCAAGACTGCTCTATTTGCAATACTTGATGACAAATCACCAGATATGGATGGATTCTCATCATACTTTTTTTTAAAAAGCATGGGTTATTGTTGGTGATGATATTACTGATGCTATCATTGATTTCTTTTAATATGGCAAGATGATCAAGCAACTAAACACAAACCTTATCACTTTAATTCCCAAGTGTGATACTCCTAATAGTGTCACACAATTTCGACCTATCTCATGTTGTCCAATTTTGTATAAAACAATCACAAGAATTATAACTAACAGAATGCAAAAAGCTTTACAGCATCTTATTGGGGAGGAGCATGGAGCTTTTGTCAAAGGGAGGAGTCTATTTGATCATGTGCTGCTGGCACATGAACTTGTACATCATTATGGTAGGAAAAATGTATCACCAAGAGCCATGGTGAAGATTGATATACAGAAAGCCTATGACTCTTTAGACTGGGGTTTTCTTAAGAATATCCTGAAGGCATTTGGCTTCCCAGAAAAGATGATAAAATGGATCATGACATGTGTGGAATCATCAAGATACTCTATAACCATCAATTGAGGGGTTGAAGGATACTTCCAAGGAGCTAGGGGGTAAGGCAAGGGGATCCTCTAAGTCCCTATTTGTTTGTGTTGTGTATGGAAGCACTATCCAGAATGCTAAGAAGAATCAGAGACGACCCAAACTTCAATGATCATCCTAAATGTGCTAAAATGCAACTCAATCACCTTTTGTTTTCTGATGATCTCCTAATCTTCAGTAGAGGTGATACACACTCAATTCAGAAGATGACTGAGTGCTTTAAGAGATTTGCAATGATGTCAGGGCTTCATACCAATGCTATGAAGACATGCATTTACTTTGGGGGAGTATTAGAGCAAGAGAAACAAAGGATCATGGAGCAAACTGGGTATACTGAAGGCAAGTTCCCCTTCAGGTACCTTGGTGCCGCACTTACAACTTCAAGATTATCAATACACATGTGCCAGCCATTAATTGAGAAGATTAGAAAGAAGATTCAACATTGGAGTACCAAACACCTAAGCTATGCAGGTAAACTTCAATTGATAAACTCTGTTGTATTTGGGATTTACAACTTCTGGTGCTCAATATTCACTATCCCCAAGAGTTGCATCAAGCAAATTAAATAACTCTGCAGAAATCTTTTCTGGAGCAGAACTGATGAAAATAAGAAGATGGTGTTCATGAGTTGGGGGGGGCGGGGAATCTGCAAGCCTAAGGAGGAAGGGGAGTTAGGAGTCAAAGAAATCTTGAGCTGGAATAGAACTCTTATGTAAGAACATATGGAAAGTTGACACCCGGCAACAATCCCTATGGCTAAGGTGGGTTCATGGGTATTACTTGAAGACTACAGATGTATGGAGGGTTGAAGCCAAGCAGCAAAACTCCTGGAGTTGGAAACAACTACTCCATGTCAGAGATGAAGTGGAGTGCAAAGCTGGTGGGATTGAAAGAGCAAAAGAGTATCTGCATAGCTGGACCAAACATGGTACATTCTCTACTAGTAAGGCTTATAAATGGTGTAGAGAAGATGGCATGAAATGCAACTGGAGTAGAGTGATATGGGAACATAATATAGTGCCAAGGCATGCTATAATACTCTGGCTTGTAGCCTATAACAAACTGGCCACAGTTGAGAATCTGAGAAGAAGAAGTATGATAATACCACCTTGATGCTGTCTATGTCATGGGGGACCTGATTCTGTGGAGCATCTCTTTTTTAAATGCTCTGTTGCACAGAATGTTTGGCGAGAAGTTCTGATATGGCTAGGAATCATAATGAGGGGAATGAGCATCAAAAAAGAGTTATGGTGGTTCAAGAGAAAGGTCATAGGAAAGAGCTTGAAGGCAAAAATGAAACGGGCTGCGTTGGCCGCCTCAGTATACGAAATTTGGAGGGAAAGAAATGGTAGAATTTTCTCCAACAAGCAAAGAACCACGCCTCAGATTGTTAGCAGCATACAATTCCAGTTATATGTTAGGCATTATACACATTGTAATGAAAATGAATGCAGATGTAATGAATGCTAGATAGTAGCTGATGAATAGTAAGCTTGTAAGCATGATCTACACTGGATCATGATAGGTGATAGACCCGGAAGCGCACGGGTTTATCGAAGTAGTAAAAAGTTATCGTATCTACAGGGACTCTATGCTAAGCACTAGGCTCTATTGTGATTAAACGATCTAAACCGGATGAGAAAATTGGAATTAAACTTAATAAATGACCTCTATTAAACTAACAACTCAATAAACAACTAAACTAGGGATTATAAATGGAATAGAGATCAATATAAACAAATACTAGGATGGGAATCACCACCAATTATGCCAACATGCTTAATAACACCCAATTACCCCCAAAATGATTAACAATCCAAGAA
>BSSO01007338.1:0-11065 GCA_030267885.1 Mesembryanthemum crystallinum | reverse complement strand
TTGGGGAGGGGGCGGTGGATTCCGAGGGGGGGGGGGGAGATCGGGAAGGGGGTGGTGGATTCCGGGGGAGGGGCGGGATCGGGGAGGGGGTGGTGGGTTCCGGGGGGGATCTGGGAGGGGGCTGGTGGTTGCAAGGGTGGGTGATGTGGTGGCTCGGAGAGGGTGGTGGTGGGCTCGGGGAGGGTGGTGGGGTGGTTCAGGGGTGGGAGTTGGTGAGGCAGGGGAAGGGAAGGGGTGGGGTGGGGGAGGAGAGGCTCTGTGTGGGGAAGTTTGTCTAGAGGGCAAAGTTAAAGGAGATGCCTAGGAAATATTGAGTCATTATATTGAGTCGGGGAGAGTATTTTTTCTAATTATTTCCTTATTTATTTATTTTTGCTGGGTTCATCATGGCTTCCCAGAGCTCACTCAGGTAGTGGCAAAATACTAACAAGGGATTTTTTTTTTTTTTTNAATACAAGATCACTAGCATCTCAAATAATCTGGATTAAAATTACTGAACTTGCTGATCCTAACTATAGGAGGGATAGTGTAATTTATGTAGTCTTTTATTATCTATGAATACAGTATGGTGGGCTTCCAGTTGGTTGAGCCATTTACATGTATCATTCTTTCACGTAGTGCCTTAAGATTTGTTGTCTATGCAGAATGGGGTCAGGCGAGTGGCACGTGGAAAAAAGATCGAGCTTGAAGAGTGAATTATCTAAAGACATAGGAGAGTCTGAAAGTTCACAAGAATGTGGCTCTCTTTCTATCATTGTTCTAGGTGCCTCTGGTGATCTTGCCAAGAAGAAGACCTTCCCTGCTCTGTTTAATCTTTACCGCCAGGTTGAGTCACAAACTTATCTAATTTAAGTTATTTTTCTTTTTTTCTATTACTCTAGTTTGTTACTGGATGAGGGAGTGGTGGGTTCGGTTGTGGGCAATGAGCTGAACATGTTAGTCTAATGCGAAACTGTTCAGGATGTTTGGTTACTCGAGGGACATATCCATTGAGAGGGGGTAGTTAGGGTGTGACATGAGAGGGCTCACATGTTTCAACCCCAAACTGTCAAGAGGACTCTCGGTTGTCTCCTTACCACTGTCGGTTAAATGATTACAACTATAGGGTCAAACTCTTCGTATTATGTTGCTCCAAAGTTGTGGCTTATGTTTCAAGACAAAATAATGCATCATGAAGTCAACTTCTTGTACATTCATATTTGTTTTTCCTACTTGGCAAAGGCCAAAGAAAAAGAAAAAAGAAGGCCAAAAAAAAAAAAAAAAATTTCTTGTGTGCTGACTTGAATTGGTGATGAGATTTCAGGGATTTCTTCCTCCCAGTGAGGTTCACATATTTGGTTATGCAAGGTCAAAGATGACAGATGATGACTTGAGAGATCGCATACGTGGGTGAGATATCTAGATTTGTGTTCTTGTGTCTCTTAGGCATGTGGCTTAGGTTGTATTAAGACAACGATTTGCTTACCTTCCGAGTTTTATTTTTTAACATTTATGTGCTTTTCTAATAATTTTTTAGAATAAGGGAAGATTTCACTTTTTCCTTCTTGCCATGCTATACTTTTTCCTCATTTGTCCTCTTCATGTATTGTCATGCTTCTTTGCTTGCTATCTGATCTGGGAACATGTAAGGATTAATGATCTTAGTTCTAACTAACAATTCTGATTACACAACGGATATGACCTGAGATAAATGCAAAGGCACCTCTGAAGGATGGATCAAGGAATCAAGGCTAAGCCACAATTCCAATGATAAAATACGCTTGCTTGCTTCTCTACTAGCTTAGCTAAATGGAGAAAGTAATAGTATGGGAGATGCAGAGGTTTAGTTACCCGTGATAAACAATTATTAGGTCATTAAAATTAGGAAACTTTTCATTTTGGGTACCCGACGTTAGGCCTAATTACATTTTGGGTACCAGTATTTTCAATAATCTCATTTTGGGTACCTGAAATATTAAAAGTTGTCTCATTTTGGGTCTTTTGACTGACGGTGTTAAATTTTCCGTTAAATGCTGACGTTTTATTAAACAAAAATTTTCTTGAAAAATTCTAAAAAAACTGTAGAAAATTTTCAATAACTATAGTATTTTTTTATTGTTTGTGGGATTTTTTTTTGTATCTTTTGGGAAATTTTTTGGATTTTTCAAGCACTTTTTTGCTTAATGACATGTCAACATTTAACGGAAAATTTAACCCCGTCAATGAGATGACCCAAAATGAGACAACTTTTAATATTTCAGGTACCCAAAGTGAGATTAATGAAAATACGGGTACCCAAAATGCAATTAGGCCTAACGTCGGGTACCCAAAATGAAATTTTTCTTTAAAATTAGAATATCTAATAAGATGAATGGTATTAATATATTAACAGCCTATGATGTTTTGTATGCCATGTCAGCAAGGTTACAAGTTGGACACACAGGAAGGGGGAGTATTGTGTTTAATATGTTTATGTAGATATAGATTGAATTGAATAAACCTGAGCCAACTTGATGCACTAAAAATACTTATTAACTTCAGTTGCAAATCCTTCTGAATTTGTTTTTTCCTTGGACTCAATTATGACTAATCAACTCTTGGGGTTTTCTCCTGCTTCAGTTTGTGTGACTAACATAACATAAGAGAAGCTTGAGGCTTTTCTTGCATGACATCCCAAGTACTTTCTACAATGGGAGGCAATTGCAATACCCTGTCATAAGCATAATGACTGATCTTAGGAGAAGTATCAACCTCAAACCTATTAAATTGAAGCAAACCTTGAGCCAATAACCTATGTTACTTGTGCTCTGGCTGGGTACGTGTTCAAGTGTCGGACTTGGCAACATTTTGCATAAGTTGCATGCCTTTGGCATAAAATGAACTGTCTGGGTAACATAAAGCATAACTTATACATCACTATTTCTCTTAGAGTGATGCCTTGCCTAAGTAGCAACTGCATCTTTTTCTTCCTCCTCCAGAGAAGGGAGGGGGTGGGGGGAAGTAAAAATCTTGCACTAGCATGCACTCACTGTATTCCATATCATATTAAATCATTTCCCCAACAAGTCCACCTAGGATGGATTATGGGAGCCTAGATGTTTACAAAGTTAGCCTTGCATTGCCAAGAGGCCGTTCCCGAAGGACCCCATGATCAGCAAGGCATTTACAAGCTTGTTACTTCAAAAGTCAAAACAATATTAGGAGCAGAGGACATGTTAGTGAAATATTTAATTGCCCAAACATTGATAAAAATTTCCCAACAATGATTTTTTAAACTATGCTGAAAGTGGAAAAAGCAAGCAGTTATAAGTATTACATATTTTCATGTTCCTCTGCATTTACTATTGGACAAATTGAAAATTGCGTTTTTCTCTGAATGTCTTTTGTCATGAATGCAGACATCTGATTCCCAGGAATGTAACAGCGGAGATATCTGAGGATGTTTTGAACTTTCTGCATCTGGTTAATACCTCTTCTTCACAGTCATTTAAAAATTTTAATTCCTGATTTTCGGCAAAGGCACTAATACTTACTTTCTTATTTCTCCAGATTAAATATGTTAGTGGGTCTTATGACACTGAGGACGGTTTTCACTTGTTAGATGATGAAATATCAAAGTATGAGTGTCAAAAGAACAGCCAGGAACATTCTAAGAGACTCTTTTATCTTGCTCTTCCTCCATCAGTATATCCATCAGTCTGCAGAATGATAAAGCTTTGCTGTATGAATAAATGTATGTTCCTTGAATTCTCTGAATGGTGTTGTGACTTGTGCGGTAGCAAGTTCATTGTTAGCAGAATCAGTTGTTCATAACTGGGAAAGAGCATAGGTGCACTTGAAGTAAGGAGATCTGTATGTAGATTAATATCACCAGAGAAACTCTTGAAATACTTGTTCATAACCTTGAGCTGCTAGCTCAACCGGTAAAGAGCTCTGAGATCTATTCCTGAGTTCCCTAGTTTAGCCCTCTTAGGGCCATTGGAGGTTTCCTGGCTAATATCTTAAGGCATGTGGGATTAATTTGCCAAAAAATGCCGGATATGCATATTATCTAGAAATATCTATTCTAAGAAGAAAGAAATTACACAACAATCCCCCTGTGCTACTAAAGCAATCTGTAAATCTGTAGGTGTTTTAGAGTTGCTAAAAATGAGTAAAAATTGGTAGCTAGGTCATGGCTTAGCCTAGAATTTGTTTGATCTCATGGCGTGTGTAAATACCACTTTAATGTCCAATTGGGCAGGTTATTCTCATTTCTAAGTTGATGCATGAAATCCTTTCTGTGACTTTCAGAAGAGATGATTAGGTCCTAGTTTTAGAATCCAAAATGGATAGAGACTTTTATCATTTCATATGTGTGCGATTTCCAATTTAGAATTTAAATTTGATGATATGATAACAGTTGACTAATGGGCTTAATCCTCATCATCTGCAGTTTGTCACAAATATCCCGTGCTCCATTTTCTTGGGAAGAAATGTTTTGTTTGATTAATTAATTCACCTATTATGTATTTTTTCAGCATTGGCTACAAGTACTCAATTATTAACTTTAGTCTCTTGCAGCTGATCTTGGGTGGACTCGGATTGTTGTTGAGAAGCCTTTTGGAAGAGACTTAGAATCAGCAGAACAACTTAGTGCTCAGATTGGAGAGTTGTTTGATGAGTCACAGATTTACCGAATTGATCACTATTTGGGGAAGGAGTTGGTGCAGAACTTGGTATAGGAAATGCCTGAAGTACCATATGATGTTTCTTGCCAATTTAATTGTTTAAAATACTTATCTACTGCTCTATTGTTATGCAGCTGGTGATGCGCTTCGCGAATCGTCTTTTTCTACCTCTCTGGAATCGGGACAATATTGCGAATGTGCAGGTAAAGAAACCGCTTGAATTAAAAGAAAGAAACTATTTTCATAAAAGAAGTTGAAGTATAATGGGTTTTATATGCTAGCCGAGAGTTTTTAAATATAGGAAAAATTCCACTTTAGTTACCTGAGGTATGGCATAATCATTTTTTGGTAACCTTAATTTTGCATATTCCCACTTTGGTTACTAGTAATTTGAAAATTAGTTTAACTTTGGTGATTTCCGTTAGCTCCATCAAGTTGACTGATAGTTTGCTAAGCAAAACGACATCGTTGTGATAAGGGATGGGCCTTTAGGTTATTTGGCATTATACCCATTCTATATGAGCTGTCTGAAGTGGTATTCATAACCCTTATCAGTGATGTTTTCTTCTCTTTTGGAGTTTTTTTATTTGTTTTTTAAGGTGAAAAATGTTTTTGAATGCTGTTTTGTGTGTGGTAATGGATACTGTGTTGTTATTATATGATGCATGTGTGGTAAATTGACAGTTAACTTGACGGAACTAACTTAAATCACCAAAGTGAAACTAATTTTCAAATTACTGGTAACCAAAGTAGAAATATGCAAAATTAAGGTCACCAAAAAATGATTATGCCATACTACAGGTAACCAAAGTGGAATTTTTCCTTAAATATAATACTCCCTCCGTCCCACAGTTAGCTTTTCATAAATGGGGTTGGCACAAGAATTTAGGTGGATGTTTTTGGACATAATTGCCCTTGTAGTAGATGTATATTATGTGAGAGATTAAAGTAATAGAGAGAGATATTATTGTGAGAGAATAAATAATTGTACTTGTAAGTGATTGGAGAGAGAAAATGGATTATTTATTGTATCTGTGAGTTAGTGGAGGGGTAATTTAGGGAGGTTATGGGATTTTATGGTTTTTGAATTCAAATTATGGGACAAAAAAATTGGTGTTTTTGAAAGCTAATTGTGGGACGGAGGGTGTAGTAAAGTGCAATAAGAGGCAGCATTCAGTAACTGGGGTCAGTTGAGGGGTAGATGAAATATTGTATGTAAGATGTTCAGTTTTAAGGTACTAAAAAATACCAATCACTCCGGTTTTTTTATTTTTTTGGTGGTTGTGTTGTTAATGAACTAGAAGTTAAAAGATGTAGATTTCCCTGCTAAGTATAATGATTATTTTGGTCCTTCATATTTAATCTCTCCTAGTTAGTGACATCGAGAACCAAATGAGACACACTCTCAAATGTTGAACTTTATTCACTCTAGAGCTTGCAGCCCTAATTTCATGAAGGTTTACATGTTTGAGTGTATACTGAAAGTAACAAGAGACATTATAAAAAGAAAAAGAAATAACCTTAATGCTGCTGTCAAAGAAGAAATCATCGTAGCCAACTAATAAGAAACGAGAAAAGAAATCATAGGATGCAAAACAACTCGATTTGAGCTAAATAAGGGTAAGTTTGCTGAAACATTTTTTTTTTTTTTTTTTTTTTTTTTTTTTTAAAGAAAAATTGTATTAATGAAGATGAAAGAGTACAGAGTAAGTGGACAAGGAGTCCTCAATTGAATAAAAAAAGAAATCACAAATCACCCCCGTGACGTTGAATGTCTGTGAGGATGACCCCCTTAATAGCCCCAGCTGCCTTGAAGTTTGCTGAATCACTAAAAGTAAATCGTAGATTGTGTTAATCTTGACTTATCATGTCTGAGATACCTGATTTAGCTTTGGTTTAAAACTAATTTTAGCTGAGTAAACAATCTACACAAAATTCGCTAAACGTAAAAGATTATGTATTCACACCTGATAAAGATAAGATAGGATAGAAGGATAGAAGAACTTTACTAAAAATACCTTGAGACTCGATAACGGAATTATCATCCGTCCTAACAGCATCAATTTTACTAAAAAAACCTTGATTGTTGGTCATATGGTTTGTGATGAGACATGCCTTATAGTGCTTGCTAGTGAAGCTTAGCAGGCATAAAAGAGAGATTCTTCAGAGTCTTTGCTCTCTGCTACCTTAGCTTTTAGACTTTTCTCTTTGTGCCCAAAATCTTTTCTTCATGTCCAAATTTCTTGTAGACTATACCTGGTTGCCCTTGTTCTAACAGTTCTCCTAATGAAATTGCTTTCTTACATATTCCACATGGTGGAATGCTCTTTTCCTTTCATCTCTACTTGAATTGTGCTTATCATTGCCCTTAGGATGCTGCTTCTTTTTGTTGTTTATAAAATTCTTTGGCTTTTTCTCATGTGTTATTTGGGAGGCACCTTCTGCAATCCTTCATTTGTGAATGACATCTTTTGCTCATGTGCTTAAGAGATCCAAAGATAGCTGTGGCAGACAACTCCCTATCATTGGATTCTTTATACCCACACGCCCGTGCGCGCACACACACACACATATATGTGTGTGTGTGTGTGTGTGTGTGTGTGTATTAATTAAGGCTGCCAAAAATCTTATCATATGTGTGTGTGTGTGTGTGTGTGTGTGTGTGTGTGTGTGTGTGTGTGTGTGTGTGTGTGTGTGTGTGTTTTAATTAAGGCCGCAGAAAATCTTATCAATGATACTTCTGTAGCCTTTGGTGTACCAACAAAAACTGGTGCCTGAGGAAGTGATATACAAGAAAAAGCCATGTTTCAGTTTTTTCTTTTGAAACAAGGATAGTTTTTGACCCCTTATAACTTGGGCATTCATACAAACAAAAGGAATTGTTGTATTACAAACATAACTACTAAACCTCTTATTGCAAGTAACTCCTAATACATAAAATTTAAATTACGAGTTCATTATTTCCTTATTCTAATGAAGGTAGCCATAAATCTTGATTTATTTCATTTCTGACCGACAACAACATAATGTGGAGATAGCCTATAAACAAGGGTTATGTTTGGCACTAAAAGCTAGCTTTTGCCAGCTTTTGAGCAAAAGCTACATCTTAAAGCTTGAAGCTTGTTCTTTTTTCTCTCAGGTACCAAACAAGATTTTAGCAAAGCTACAGCTACAGCTGATTTTTGAATGCTATCCATATTAGCTTTCACTTGACAGCTAGATTTTGAGTAAAAGCTACAGCTTGAAGCTTGCAGCTTGTTCTTTTTTCTCTCAACTACTAAACAAGATTTGAAGCAAAAGATACAGCTACAGCTAATTTTGCCAAACATAGCCTTAGAGTGAAATAAATGTAACCAACCTGAGCTGGGAAGCTGGCAGGTCTCCGTACATGATATGTCCACTTGGTGTATTGGTAGTTTGATACTATCCCAATAACGTTAAAGCTCCAGGTTGAGTTTCTCCCATAGCATGGCCACATGAATCAATTTTGTGATGTGTCTTTCCTGTTATTTTAGAGTTCATTGGTCAAGTCTTAGGTTTTTATTTATTTATTCATTATTGTTATCATGGAATAAAAAGCCTATGAAATTTAGGGTGGGTAATGGGCTCGGGGTCCGATTTTGGGAGGATGTGTGGAAGGAGGATTAGTTCCTTAGCTTCCATGTACCTTCAGGCTTATCGGTTGTCGACTCTACACGACGTATCGATTACTGCCTTTTTTCGGGTCACGGTGGGGCTTGGAACCTCTACTTTCGTAGGGCCCCACATGATTGGGAGATGTAGGAAATCTCTGCCTTACTTATTGCCTTGGATACTAGCCTCCTCGCGAGTACTAGTGATTCTCGGTTGTGTTGGGGATTCTTCAGGGGTTTTCTCTTGTAAGTCCTTCGTTTATCATCTTAACCTACCACCACAATTCCCCCCCTTTCCATTGGCCTCTTATATCTGGAAGTCTAAGGTTCCCCTCAAAGTGCGTGCCTTTGTTTGGACTATAGCGTTGGGCAAAATAAACACCCATGATGTGTTACAGAGGTGCCAGCTTGGATAGACTCTTCTGCTCATCCACATCATGTGTTATCGGGAGTGTGAGACTTCCCTGCACCTCTTCTTGCATTGTGATTTCGCGAGGCCTCTCTACCATTGGTTTTGGGGATTAAGGGGGAGAGCTTTGCTTGTGCTGTGGATATCGTGCAGGATTTGGGGATTCGCTATGTTGGTTTGGTGAGGGAGGAGTGTAAATTGCTTTGGAGATGCGCTTGTATAGGTCTTCTTTGGTGCCCCTAGTTGGTAGGCAACTTCTGTATTTTCACGGGGGTTGCTAGGCCCTTGGAGTTTGTGGGGGGCCGCATTGTGTACTTAGCCTCTCTTCGGGCCAAGGCGGCATGGTGTTTTAGAGGGATGACCCCCCCGGTGACATTCAACGCCATCGGGGAGATTTGCAATTTTCCCTTTATGAGGACTCCTTGTCCTCCTAGCGTGTAACTTATTTGTTTATTAATACAATTACTTTTTCTTATCAAAAATAAAAATAAAATAAGCCTATGAAATTTACTGATACCCATAAAACATGTATTTATTGATATAAATAAATTCTCAATTTTTTTTTTATATATATAAGAAATTACACTTGGGATCTGCTACATCAAAACAGTGGTGGATATAGATAAATGTTCCTTTCCTAATGTTACTGGTCGAGATCCAAATGTGCTAGTCTTGTTTTGATGGGACTGCTGTCCATGTTGAGGTGGCAGAAAAACAAATTAGTCCAAGAATATTATCCATGTCAATCAAAGTTGGCTATCAGCACCATTCTATCCCAAACATGTTTGCCTCATTTATGATTGTTCTGTGTGCAGATTGTCTTCAGGGAAGATTTTGGAACACAAGGTCGTGGTGGGTACTTTGATCAATATGGGTGCGCTATTGACTCTTTTCTGATTTTCTCTTGTTTGTCTTTAGAATGTTCCTAAAGGACATATTGAATTTCTTGTCTACTTCATTCATAGTATTGCTTTGATGTTATACTAACTTTCTATACAGAATGACCGTTATTTGCTCAGCTATTGAAGTGATATTTATTTCCTGATCACTCTTTTTTTATTTTCTTTTAATCATTTCCTTTTTCATACTCTGTTCTGTATGCAGAATAATCCGTGACATTATTCAAAACCACCTTTTGCAGGTAAGTGCACAATATCATTATGATACAGATAATTTTCATTATTTTTTTTTTCCGCGGTTGCTATGATCCCAATTTTGGTGTATTTCAGATATAGCAGCAAGTAGAACCTTTTGCAATATAAGTCATATAATTTGAATTATTTTTCAAGCGTTTGATTGATGTTACCATTCTACTAAGGTTAAGGATTTTAGGCCTATCAGTTTAATCACCAGTATGTTCAAGATTCTTACTAAAGTTATGGCTAACATATTATAAGTAGTATTTGCACCATGATCTCTTCTTGTCAAAGTGCTTATGTTGTGGGCCATCAGATTTAGATGCTGAAAGATCGCCAATGAGTTGGTGGAGAATGTTAAGTAATATGGTGGAAAAGGTTTAGTTTTAAGCTGAACTTTGCAAAGGTTTATGATAGGGTGTTTGAGTTTTTTGGATAAGGTGTTGGAGTGGAAGAGTTCCTCTTGTAGGTGGCGAAGATGGATTATGGGGTGTTATATATCCTCTTCATTTTCCGTTATGGTTATGGAGGACTTGGTTTTGTGCCTCATGGGGAGTTAGGAAACAGAGCTACGCGCCCGTCCATTAGGTCTACCTGTTTGGTCAGGGAAATGGGCGGACACAGACAATTATATTTTGGTGATTTATAAAGACCCTACCCATTAGCCCATTCCAAACCACCCTACCGGTCCGGTCTAAAGAATTACAAAACACGCCAAGCCTGACCAATGTGCAGCCAAGCTCAATTACCGACTTCATCCATGGACAAAAAAATGCTAAGCCTGGCTTGTATACGCCCCAAGCCCACTTACTGGTTCAGTACATGGACAAAAAACACATGCCAAGCCTGACCAGTGTATAATGGCCCATGCCTGCTTTGTTCAGTTCATTTTATCCTTTATCACCTTTTCTTTTTACCTTAGTGGCTAATTCCTGAGTAGGATGGTCCTTAGGGGGCTTGAGAGGGGTTTATTTTTTCTCTAGAATGGGTTTAGCTCCTTTAAGAATGTTTTGACCATCATAAAGGCGTTAGAGTCCGTTTCTGGTCGTAATTGAACGCGACTAAGAATGGTTAAGCTGAATTAATACTGACCATTCTCGTTTGAGTCACTATGCTTCTCCTATTGGTTGCTCAATTCTTGAGTGATGCATTACATATTAAGGTTTTCCTTTAGGGTGTAATCCGAACTCAGTTGCCTTTTTTGATTAAGTTGAGAAAGTGACCAATCGGTTAGATTAA
>BSSO01007337.1:0-11067 GCA_030267885.1 Mesembryanthemum crystallinum | reverse complement strand
TTATATGCAAGTCTAAACACAATTCGCTTTGATTTGATTTGGGGCCACCCAATGCATAACATAACAGTTCATGCCAATTGCATATTCACCATACATAACTATACCATTAAAGGTTCATAACTCATCTCATGATTCCTTAAATTGCTAGGACGGTAGTCCTAGATCGATAAGAGAGAAGGCATACTCAATACATAAAAGAATTTACTCTAATTAGTAACGAGAACTTAAATCTCACAAATTAAGAAAGGAATATAGTTGAAATTCCTAAAATAAACTAAATAGAATAAGGAAATAAAAATCCTTCCTAAATAAATTAGGAACTTATAGAAATATGACTCTAGAATTTGAAGTATTTAGGACTCTCGAACTAGGGTTTGGTCAATTAGGAAAAATTTGACTCTGCTAAATCAATCTTTAGAAAGTTCTCAATTTCACCAAAATACCCAAAAACATAATATTTTTGAAATAAATAATATTCTGAAAATTAAATTAATACTTTCACAACATATAAAACATAAAAATGGAAACTTTATGGCTTCTAATTACTGGAATTAATCTTCAGAAATCAAAAGATACAATTTTTATAAAAAAAACAAAATAAAACAAAACAAATTTTAAGTAGCAAAACCCTAGCTTAATCTCCAAGAAACAGCAAAACCACAAACCACCCAAAACCAAACACCATCATCGATGGCCCACGGCCATTGTGGAAGGCCCTTGGCCAACGGCTGCCAGCCGCCATAGGCTGGCCGTGGTCGTTGGCCACGCGCGCAACAGAGAGAGCACGAGAGTGAGGGAGAAACAGAGAGGCACTAGCTCTGGCCACTAGGCCAGCTACCATTGACTACACCACCACCAACCGGCCAACCTCACTGAGTCGAAGCCGTGCCAATGGTCTGGTGATCGAGCGAGAAGGAGGGTACTTGAGCGAGAAAGAGAGAAAGAAAGAGACTGGTGGCCACGGCCCATGGCTGGATACCATCGCCACCAGTCAGTTAGCCACCCGGCTACGACGGCCACTAGGCCGGAGCTGAGCTGGTCCGGCCCTACCCACGGCAGGGAGAGAGAGATGAAGAGAGAGAAAAGAGGGGGGGTGGCGCTCGGCCCTTGGCCGGCCCCCTCCTTGGCCCTCCATGGCCGGGGAACTCAGCTAAGAAGAGGGGAGAGGGAATTCTATAGAGAGAAAGTGAAATACCAAGTATAGAGGTATTGGAGATTGTGAGAAGAAAAATTGACCCCTTGGGGGTACTTATATAGGCATTGGGATTGATTGGGGCTCCCTAGTTGACCTAAGCCCAATCCTAATAGTCCACGACTTCACTAATCCAAATAGAATCGGGTTTCCTAACACAATTCAACTAAAACAGGGATTAATGTCCTTTAATCCAATTGAATGACTTAAAACGATTTAATTTCTAATTAAATCTTTTGAATAAATAAACAATATAATTCTCAATTTCTCTAGAGAATAAATAATGAGAATTTAATATATATTTTTTTATTAAATCTCATAATCCAAATAAATGAAATAAATTGAATAATAATCCTTAAAATGAAATTATCGTATAATCAAACGATAATATAATTTCAAATAACCTTTTGAAAAACTAATAATAAATAATTTAGAAATATTTGGGTATCACATGACATGGCGCTAGTTTAACTGGTGAAACGGTTTAAATTGTTATGGGACCAAAGACCAATGATGTGTGCGAAATTACCCTTAATATAAAATTTCCTACAATTTTTCTTGGGATTTTCTAAATGGTACCCCTATGGTTTCACACTTTCTAAATGGTACCTTTCTTGAATTAAAATTCTAAATGGTACCCCTTAACTTTTGTCCTATATATTGCCGTGACCACGGGGTTATTAATCTGTTAATATAGTCATTTAGGTTTTCTTAATGACTTAAACAAAACCAAGTTAAAAGACTACAAACTCCTTATGTCTTTCCTCATCTTGTTCCCAACTCTTTCCCTCCTTTTTTTCCCAATCAGATTCCCACCAAAAATTTCACCATAGCAGTGGCCTTCATCTTCGTTTCACCCTTTGTTATCAATTAATTCATTTCTAAATCTCAGAATTACTCCCCCCACCCCTTACTTATTTAAATTCATCTTAGATTTACACCCCCTTCCTTTCAACCCTATAACAGAGCATACAAGTTGCTGAAAATTACAGCAAACTCACAGCCCTTTCACAGNAAAAATACAAATTTTTAACGAAAAATCTGCTCATCAAAATTCAGAAAAATTGCAGTAACCTTGTTCCTACTCCAATTATGCCGTACAATTGATGTTGTGCAAAGTCGACGTCGAAAATAGCCAATTTAATTTAGATCAACGATAAAACAGGCTCGTTCATCAAGTTTTGCATCATATTATGGCTTGTGATTTACTTTGCAAGGCTTGATTTGTGAGAAGTAGTGTCAAGGATGAAGTACTGGTTTGTGAAGGAAGGGAAGAAGTCAGGGTTTAAGCTGTATAATGGTATAATGTCACTCTTTTAAGATTTGATTTGCGTTTCGAAAAAGGGTATGCTAGTCAACTTCATATAATTTTAACGGTGTTATGTTGTTAGGTCATGTAGTATTAGTTGTTGATATCTTAGGGTTACCATTTAGAATTTTAATTTAAGAAAGGTACCATTTAGAAAATGTCAAACCACATGGGTACCGTTTAGAAAATCCCATTTTTCTTTCATCTCTAAAATCAGGCATACTTCCTCTTTGTAGTAGTACTGGGAATCTATTATATCTATATATATATAAGTGAATCATAAAGATCGTGGTATGAGCACGTGGACATCCACATAAGCATACACATCATCACTATGATACACATGTTAATATTTAATGCTCTTAATACTCTTGGATTTGTAGTTAATGTATATGTTGATAATTCAAGTTGAAGTTTCATTCATTTCATTAAATTGGTATTGCATTTATTTAATTTTGCATTTGGATTATAATTTGAAACATCAAATGAAGAAAACTTAACTTTGTTTTTATGGGGCATTTATATAGTTTATTAAGTTCAATTTATGCACACACATAACTCATTACAATAATAGAGTAGTATATAGCCAATTAAAATAATAGGACTAAAATAATATATAGCTAATGGTTATATTCATTTTGGTCATTTTAGGTAGATTTAACGCGGTGGTATATGTATTTGTTAGTAATTACAATATTATATGGCATCTGTACGTATCGCTGAAAAAATTTAATTAGGGAGTACTAATAGCCCCTTGCAACGCAAGGGCATGCAGCTAGTTTTTGTATCTTTTTCAAGGTTTTTTAATGTTTGGAAAGTAGAAATAGCGTCACAATACCAATTAACGATAAAACTTGACGGAAAACTCATATTTTAGTCATGGAGTTCAGTTTTACAAAGCCACAGGGGCACCGTCTAGATTAGCAAAAAAAGTTTTGGTTACCAATTGTAAAAGCCAAAATTACGGGGGTACCAAGTAGAATTTTCCTATAATTAATTTAGTTCATTCACACTCTACAAAACATAGCCTTTACTTAAACGAATTTTTAGGTTCACAATACAAAGTCACTAATTGGAAAATACCCTCCTTGTGGATACGACCCCATTTATCTAGTACTAAAACACCTGTATACTTGCGGGTGGATTTTAATCATCAATGATCTCTTTCAAATTGTAAAATGAAAGCATTCAAACTCTAATTTCATTTTTTGATAAATTTAGTAATACTGTTATACATGCCCCTGGGTTCAATGCTTGTACCCAAATGATTCCATCGAAACAAGTTTAACTTGTTTCTGTTCACCCCAGGGGAATTTGTTGCTGCCAAAATATTGATTAGATGCAAAACAGAATAAATTTAAACACTTACGTAATAAAACTTACATTCAAACGAGTGTTCAATTCTTCATTGACATCCTACATCTACTTGTCCTATACTTACAAGAGGTGAAACTCAAAGTTTTAGCAGTTTGGCCTAGCTAGTGTCTAGAATGATGAGTTTGTCTTCACAAATTTTGCATCCCTTTATCCTCCTTCATTCACATTTCTTGTTCTTGTGAGTTTTTAAGAAACCAAAATGAGACTAGAAATAGAAACTCTAAAATAGTGTTTCTATTTGTAGCCCATTCTAGTTTCATATAAACATTTGGAGGAGGAGAAAGTAAAGAAGGAGGGGGTTGGAGAGTAGAGATTTGTGAAGGGGAAACTAAAAATGGTAGAAACTAATAGGCCAAACGGCACCTCGCCTCATCATTGTGTATTTTTATACACGTTTTAATTGTTTAATTCTCAAAATAAAGTAAAACTAAAGTAGAGTCCCCAAAACCAACAAAGAAATAGTTGAGTCCCCAAATAAAAAATTCTTCAAAATTTGCTCCCCAGTTGTGTAGTCAAATTAACTCATTGATCGTCGCATATTTTTCTTTTTTTTGGGTTGTCAATATTCATTTTCATATTTCCTTTTTCTTATTTAAAATTTTCAGTTTTTTTCTTTTTCCAATCTTTATCCAAATAATGAAAAACAACATTGTTAGAAAAACAAATTTTGTGTTACTATTCAACAAATGCTTAGTACAAATAAAAGGTCAGACCTATATATCAATAGACGATTCTCTAACCTATAATCGTATATAACCTTTAAAAATTTGTTCGTTCAACTTTTTACGCATTAACGTTTGGGCTCCCCCAATATAATTTTTCTGGTTCCGTCTCTCGGAGGTTGTGAGGCAAATAGGTGTCCTTTAGCCACGCATAAGGTGGAAGAAAGTTCCTTCTTGCAACACTAAAAACAAAAATGGACAATGAGAGACAGATGAATTGTGGGAAACCTGCAAATGCAAGGGAAATCTGATATAACATGCCAATTGAATAAATTATGCCTTGGTTAATGGTTCTTTAAAAAAATGAAAAATTAAAGAAAAAAAGAGTTATGAATCGGAGTAAAAATGGTATACTCCCTCCGTCCGTTTGAAACGTTGTCAAACCAAATTTGCATGAAAATTAAGACATAAAAAGAAAAGGTTTTTTTTTTTTTTCCAACTTTACCCGTTGGAGTATAACATTTAAATATTGAAGTGGACAGATAGATAAAGAATAGAGAGAGAAAGGGTGAGGGAAAATAAATTTATTTGTAATTCTGAAGTGGGTCGTCTAAAGTTGAATTTTTAATATATTTGATTTATAGTGGAGGGTTATTATTGAGAATTAAATGGGATAAAGTTAGTTTATAAACATTTGAGATGGACTTATTTTTGGTTGGTTTGACAACATTTGAACTGGACGGAGCGAGCATAATGGTTAACTTGGCATATTTGTATTGACATTTTGTTTTGATTTTTATTTTTCACATCATATTGGTCATCCACCTAGTAGATAAATAATGTATTCTTTAAGTAACAACTAGCTCTATGACTATATGAGAACCTCTAAAATTCACAAATCCTCAGCATGTGTACAACCATCTAACCGTTGGATCAACCAGTTCAATTGTGACTCTTCGTAATTTATGGGCTACTTTATTTTAGCAACTTAGGAGACATTTCAAATCTTAGGTTATTTATATTTTTATAAAAATAACTTAAACTGCATAATGTCACCCTTAAGTTGCTAAATTTAACTGCTAAATTGAAAAAGTAGCCTTTGATTTGGGTGTTGATAGTTAGACGGTTGCGCAAAAATATTACTCTTAAAAATTTATATAAAAATTGGAATTAATGATACCAAACTGCATGTGAGATTATTTAATGATTAATTGACTTTTTCAGGAAATAAAGATGCATGAGAGTGAGCCAAGACATGGTAGTTGTTTCTATTTTCATTCTGTTGTGTGCATTTCATTTCTTTTGGCACCGTTGAGTGCATGGATCGTTATNATGATACCTTCTAATGGTACGCTTATGGTTATACGTGCTTCATATGCATGAAAGCCTTCTCATGGCTAGTAATTGAATTAAATGCTTCCAATGCATGATCGCCTTCTTATGGCAAGTACTTGTTAATACTTATAATGCATGGATGCCTTCAAAACGGCTAAGTTATAGCATGAATAGAAGTTTGAATGGCAAGTACATGTTTGTTTGAGGCCTTTGTATTAAGTTTAGTACTTTTTAGTAATTGTGTTTGCTCGTTGTATTAGCCTTAACATTCGACCTTCGGGTTGGATGTGGCGGTCGTCACCTCGGACTTGTTGGTCTGCTTTCCTAAATTCGAGATTAGCGAGTCCGGGGTGTGACATTGTTACTCTCCTTGCTCCCGCATCACATTTGCTCAACACATGTGCATGCTTTAGCCCTCTCTCACCTTCTCTTTCCTCCTCTTCTCTACATCTCTCTCTATCTCTCTCTTGCTCTCACAACTTCATTGTTTAATACTTTCCCAAAATGGAAAGTTTTCTTGGCCAATAGATGAGCTCCATTCACAATCATCATGTAGCACATTCCTTATGTTTTCTCTTCCCCAAACCATCAATCTCTCTCTCTCTACATCACTATCTCACTCTTCTCAATTTTGCTAGGTTTTAGGGTGTAAAGGCAATTAGCTTCTCTTGTCTTGATTAGTGAAAGATTCCCATGATTTGTTAGTTTATTATTAGGAAATTAGGGTCTAGATTAGGTTAGATGCTTGATGCAAAGATTTTTCTCTCTTTTTCTCTTGGTGCACGTGTGCATGGGGCTAGGGTTTCACTATTTGATTTTGTTAGTTTATGAAAATTAGTAACTTAGTTTTCTAATATAGTTATTAGGTTAATCATGTTAGTAGATAAGGTTAGACAAGGAATTATCAAACTTGTAATTTAGAAAAGGAAAAGTGAAGTTTATACGTGTATGTGTGTGTATAAATGTATGTATAAGTGTATATGTGTAAAACATTATTAAGGTTTTAATTAATTAGGAAAAATTTGATAGAAATTAATTACTCTAATTAGGTTAGATTAGAAGGGCTAATTTCTAGGGTCTTACACGAGGCACACTGTTTAATCCAACTAATCCACTTAGGGTGGAAACCCATTTTTCAGGAACACAATAAAGGAAGGGCCATTTGATTCTATCATAGACTTTCGCCATATCAAGCTTAAAAGCAAGCCAACCTTTCCTATCCTTGGGATTCTTAGACTTGTTCATAATCTCATGAGTAATTAAAATATTATCGTGAATGGACCGACCAGGGAGAAAAGCCCCTTGTAAAGAATCAACAATAGAGTGAAGAAAGGGTTGTAGCCTATTAACCAGGATCTTTGAAATGGTTTTGACAATAGTATTACATAGACTAATAGGCCTAAAGTGTGAACCTATCTCCGGAATATCTCTTTTAGGTATTAACGCAATAAGGAGTGTGATTTATTTCTCTCAAAAGCTATTAATGGTGAAAAAAGGCCTTTATAGCTTTGCAAAAGTCTTTTTCTAAGATGTGCCAATATGTTTGAAAAAATGAAGCCTCAAAACCATCCGGACCTGGTGATTTATACGGATTCATTTTTTTCCTCATTGAAACAAGGTCCAATGAGTATTTCATTATCCTGTTCGGAAATACATCTGGGAAAATCTTCTATGCAAATAGGACTAATTCCTACCGAAACAAAAAACATAGAGGTGATATGATCTCTAAGGTAGTCATCATATTCCATCCATATACCAGAGGGATCTTTGATTCAGTGATTCTTTTTTTAGCCGCTCTAGCTTTATAATAGCTCTGAAAAAACCTTGTATTTTTATCAGCGTTGAGAATCCAATTTTGCTTACTACTACACCTTCTAAAAGAATGTTGGAAAAGCAAGAGTTGCTCTCTCTGAAATTGCAGTCTATATAACATGGTCCAATAATTTCTATTAGAAGGATTACTAGTTAATTTGGCTTCCGTACTACTAATCTTATCATAATTATCTCTGAGTTTAGAACGAAAATGACCGAACTTCATTTTGCTCCACCTTTTGAAATCATTTTTGATAAGTTTAAACTTTCTAGTAACTTGAAACATCCCAGAACCATTAAAAGTGGTCCCCCAATTTTTCAAAACAAGATGTTCCGCATCCTTATATTGAATCCAAGAAGGTTGAAAGCGAAAAGCTCGTCCGTTAAAGGTGGACATATTATCCATAATAAGACAAGTAGGAGCATGGTCCGAAAAAGTAAAATTAAGACGGGAAACAAAAGCATTAGGATAGAGAGCGCTCCAAGTGTTATTCACAATAACACGATCAAGTTTTTCAAAAATTATTCATCATTAGTTAATTTTTTCCAAGTGAAGGGTTGTCCAGGACAAGGGGGAGACAGGCCCTGAAAGGATTCTATAAAATGTCTTAGGTAGGAATCTCTATTAAAAGCAACCGGGTTACCTTCTAATTTTTCCATGCCATCAAGTAGTTCATTGAAATCACCCACAGTACACCAAGGGGAGGACAATTGACGAATCCTATTTGCAAGCAAATTCCAAAAATGCACTTTCTCCAAGCCTTAGGTAGGTGCATAAACCCCAAAGATAACAAAATTGTCATTGGAGGAAGATTGACAAACATTAAGTGAAATAAATCTATCATGTTTTTCAACTACATTAATGTCAATAGAAGAGTCGTTACAGCATGCCCATAGCTCTCCCGCATGATTAACCGGGTTAACAAACGCTACATTCTTAAATGCACACCTCTTAACTAAGCGAATAGAATTCTCCTCTCTTACAAGGGTTTCCAAAACGAAGACAATTTTATGACACTTATTCAAAAAAGCAATCTCGCCTAATGCGGCTGGCTTTTTAACACCACAGATGTTCCAGCTAATAATTTTCATAAAAAATAAGGGGTGTAAAGCTTTTCAAGCCTGATAACCCAGACTTGGATAATCCATACACTGTCCATAGCAAAAAGGAGTCAACATAAAATCCTAAAAAGAAAGGACAAAGCACTTTTGCATCACAATTCTTCTCACAACACCAGGGCTGGAAAAAGAACAACAAAAAACTGAGTTTTACCAATCTAAATACAAATCTAACATTAATGATACAACAAGAATCATAAACCAAAGAATGAACAACTGGATAATCCAAAATAAACATTCTGCATTGACATCCGGCTAAGCTTTCAACTTTAAACCAGCAAGAGACCTTAAAACCAAAGAGCACATTCACCTATAACTGAACAAACTCATGAAAGCAGCCACAAGGGCACCACAACAATTCACAAAGCCATGGGAACAACTTCCAGTAGCCACCGGTTAAGAACACAGCCCCACAACACCAAATGTCCTTAAGCCAAATCTAGACAACCATCTGCAGCTAGACAAAACATATGTAGCTGTCAAAAGGGCACCACAACAAGTCATAAATCCATATAAACCTATTACAAATAGTGAATAGGATAGTCAAAAATAAATTGCAGCACACACAAGTGTAGTTCATACCGCAAAAAGACAAAATTAAATGAATGAAAAAGGAAAGTGGCACAGCCCTGTAGATAAGAAGAGGCATTCTAATGAGATAAAACCAGCAGTCACAACCTCTACATCCAAATAAAATGCAGAGACGTTGGAGGGAAGAGAAGGATCCATCCGCAAAAGAGACTTCATAGCACAAGGTAATTATAAGCAAATAACACAAATTGTCATCAAATTCTCTGAGCCAAAGCAACTTCCAGCAAAATGGAAGCTTAAAACTTGCAGAAACAAATGAAAGAGAGCAAGAGAGAAGCACATGTTCCAGCAACATAAACCAAAGAGTAAAAACACACTAAGTAAACCATAAAACTAATAGCATTAGAAACATCTTCACATACACTGGATATCGAGAAATAGGTGGTTACAAAAAACCTATAAGGTCATCAAACCCAACCCCAACTATAGAAACCCAAAAAGAGACCAAGGGAAGGGAAGAGTTTTTCATCCTAGGGAGCAAAAGAGATCAAGCCAAGCCGGCAGCCTGCCCTCATGGCCTTGCAAAGCAATCACCATGATGTTCATACCTCTTTTTTTTTTTGCAAGAATCAAAGGAAGCTGAGTTGGTAGATTCCTCCTCAAACTTCATAAAGTCATTAGCTTCATCATCGAACCTAGAAGGGGAGGAGATAAAGTTGTCCCCCAAAATTCCTTTAGGGCATACATGGGGTCCTTCAATTAGCTGCACAGGGGGCACAACAGACAGGGGATTAGGATCATAGACAGTATCTAGAGGGGACACGTACACATAGCAAGCATCAGAAGATGAAGGGACAATATCACCCGGGAGATCACCATAGATGGGGGACATTTCACCATCCTCCAGTGGGTTCTCAATAGCAGCAAATGAGTTTGAGAAGTGGACATGGGGCAGAGCAGGGGCACCAGGCAGGGGTGGCTTCTCAAGAACTTCATGCTTAGAACCCTCAGAACTTCCCACTGTTGAATGGTTTTTCAAAGATAGCTTTTGGAGGAATCCAGTAGTACTAGTTTTGTTTCTAGTTTTAGCCTAAAAATGAAGCTTAGTCTTTTTCATGGGTGTCACCACCTCAAATTTGTCTTCAGTCACAGGAACATGGATACCATCAAAAGCATCAGATGTAAAGGAAGAAAATTTAAACTTTGACAAGAGCCTAATGGGCTATACTACTCCAAGTCTCCAGGGTATCAATATACAGGCTATGAGGAGAGGTCTGACTCTCTCATATCAGCAGCAACAATACCTGATGACTGAAGTCACAAAAGAGGAGATTAAGAAGGCTATTTTTGAGATTGATGATAATAAAGCTTCGGGTTTGGATGGCTTTAGTTCTTGTTTCTTCAAGAAAACTTGGCATCTCATAGAGGAAGACATATGCAGAGCTGTGATTCAATTCTTTCATTCAGGTATCATGCACACTAAAGTTAACATAGCAGTGGTAACATTAGTACCTAAAGTCTCCTCCCCCTCTGTAACACCCCAACCTCCTACACAGGCTGGTGGTGCTACTAATATCCGCTTCCATGGTTGACGACTGACCCCACAGACCACCACAAGTCTTTCCAGTATGCTTTGTCCTCACTCACATGCTCCTGAGAAACTTCCCAGGAGGTCACCCATCCCAAATACTACTCCAAGCCAAGCACGCTTAACTGTGGAGTTTCTAAGT
>BSSO01007336.1:0-11067 GCA_030267885.1 Mesembryanthemum crystallinum | reverse complement strand
CAGCCAACAAATGAAGATTTTTTTTTTTTTTTTTTATTAAGATTTTAGGATGATTCATGGTATATTTTTATCTATATGATTTTTTTTAAGTGAGATACGTTGATAAGTAATATCTCATTCCATATTTATAAGCACTGTAAAAGTTGTAAGTTTGACTAACAAATACTACTTTTTTGAATGCAGGTTTCAAGATTATTAGTTGATTGCAATTCGATCGCAAATAGCCTACAAATCAAAACAGTACATAAGGTTATAAGAAAGCCTGGTTGTGCAGAGGTGATTGAAATAATCAAGATTTTTGCTGTAAACTAAGGTTATTAGTACAAATAACAATATTATAGAGTTGTTAAGATAGAGTTTTCCTCAAATAAAATAGTTTGCAAACATAATAATAATATTAATGTTTATAATAATGTTTACATTAATAGTATTTGTTTTAGCCAGATTATGAGGTTATAGAGTTTTCCTTTTGTATTATGAAGGCCAAGTTATTCTTTTTGTTAGCCTTTTATTTATTTATTTTCTTTGTAACCCGTGCATCGCACGAGTTTAACATCTAGTAGATAATTAAAAGAACCAAAGCATGCCGTAAAACAAAGGAGAGAGAAAATTTAATGTCTTGTTCAACATTTCATTCATTTTGATGGTGAGTTGGTGACCAGCAGCCCAATGCTCATTGTTGATCAGTTTATGAACTTTGGATGAAGTTAGGAGAGAGATGAGGGAATTTGGATATGGAGTTTAACAAAATTTAGAGTATCAAACACAGAAAAAGAGACAGTAACCGCTCTGGCAGTGTACTCTGATTATGCATGAACATCATGAAGGATTTATGTCCTATCAGTCAAGTAGCAATTAATTGGGATAATGATATATGAATATATATTGAGATAGTAAATTCATACAATATAGTAATCAATGTGTTTAAGCTAGAAACCGTTGTTGATTAATGAACCAATTGGTTATTGGGGCATAGCTAACTTCGTTATAAACCTAATGGATGTCACATAAGTTAAGGAATTGATTAGTGGAATTGCATTGTGCTTAGAGCCCTTAAGAGATAAAAGGAGTTTCTAAATAATAGGAAACCTAGTGTTTCCATATTACTAGTGGGTTGTCTATATACTCCCTTTGTCCCGCCCATACATTAGCAAACCAACAATTATTTTGTCCCACCCACACGTTACCAAACCAAATAAATCCTCATAACCTCCCAATATCACCCCTCCACTATCTCCAAATACAATAAAAATCTCTTTTCTCTCTCTAATCACTTATTCTCTCTCTATCTATCTCTCTCTCTCTCTCTCTCTCTCTCTCTCTCTCTCTCTCTCTCTCCAGCACTCACTCTCTCTCCAATCACTCTCTCTCTCTCTTATGATTTTCTATCTCTCTCACATTCTAATATTTTATTCTATTTCAATTTTTCTTTCTCTCTCACACATAGTTGAAGGGCATAAATGGAACATTTAACCAATTGAAACTTGCATTAAACTCCGCATCCAAAATGGTTTGGTAACGTATGACCGGGACGGAGGGAGTATATATGAGTACTTGTCAAAAGGGTTATAAGCAAAACAATCAATTTTGAATTAAATAAGTAATACTATCTCTGTCCCATTATTATAGGGCCATTGCACTATTCGTGGAGACAATAAGGATTGGGAAACAAAAAATTGAAATTGACAATTTACCCTCAACTTGGAGAACGTAATTAGTGGTTTGGGATTTTTTAAATATTTGGGTAAAAATTGAGATTGACAATTTACTCTCATAGCTACAGCTGTTTGCCAAACATAGCCTTATATTTGTCTCACACAAAGCTCTCCCAATACATATTTTTCTATTCTCTAGTTCGAATCAAAGTTCTAAGAGGTTACAAACTTGCAATGACAACTTTTTATCACTTGAACCGCATCTTATTGATTACTAGATGATAATCATAATACTCCATGGGTTTATGACTAATCAAAATCAAAATCAAAATCACCAAAGTTATAAAATCAATTTGGATGGGATGGGGTTCATTGTCACATTAAATAGAGATAGGACACAAAAGAGAAAGAAAGAGTCAAATAAATACTCTTATTAAAGAAATTTCCAAACACAGCACCTACCATTCTCTTTCTATCACTCACAAATCACAATACACCGGTTGTTAATTGCATAGTAAACCCTTTGCTTTGCTTAAACTTCTACTTCTACTAATCAATCAATCAAACATCTCTCTCTTTCTCTCTCTCTTTTTCTCTCTCTCCATTAATAAACGCAACATCTCCTCTTTCCGCCCTTCCCAAACCCAACCAACCCACCTCTCTCTCTCTCTCTCTCTCTCTCTCTCCTCTCTGTTCAAAAACGGCTGATGAGCAATTCCCTGTATCTCTTTCTTTCTGAGGTAAGTTCTTTGATTTTTGATCTTTTGGATTCCTTAATTGTAGCTGAAATTTGGGCAATTACTGATTATTTGGCTACTTTACCATAAACGCTTGTGATTCAATCAAAGTGGGTTAATGTTATTTTCTGGGTTTGAAATTAGAATTTGGTTCTAGATTTTTTTCTTTGACAACCCACCCTGTAATTGAATTTCTGATTAATTGTTTTGGTATGTGAATATGTGATGTCAACATATGTCTGTATGTTAGTTGTGGCTAAAAAGGTGAATTTGGGTGTTTCCCAGTGACCCATTAAATCATATTGTGTGTATGTGTGAGTATCAATTTCTGGGTCATCAAATAATACCTTCTCTAAAGAGGGTAATAACATTTTTGTATTGTTGAATCCATTCAATCAAAAGATTAACCCATCACATCACATGTTGGGTCAAAAAATGAGATCATCAACATCATCAATAAGTTGATCATTCAGCTAATCGATATAGGCTCCGTTCATGTTAACTGAATGGAGCTAAGTTGTATTGAATTGATATGTAATGAACTGGAGTGAAGGAATAGTAATATGTGCAAGAAAGAGTAAGTTGTATAATTGAACTGAAGTGGACAAAACTATATTGAAAACTGAATGTTAACATCTAAATGAACAGTGTCCAAGTCAAAGGAAGTTGGGATGTGTCATTAATAGATAGTTTTGTTATTCTTCATCATATTTGACCTTTCTTTTGTTGAATTGGTCTTCTAAAGTTTGGATATTTTTGGAGTATTCTGGTAAGCCATAGGATCATATCCCGGGGGGTGTTTAATTAGCTCCTCAAGAGGACAATGCATAGCTTTGCTCGATTAGAATGAAAACTGTGAAGAAACGTGAAATTATTCTTAACAAACACAATTTCTTTCCCTTCTTCTCGTTGCAAAAGGACCCAATCATGCAAAGTTCTTTTGAGGGAACAAAGTTCAATTTGTTCCTTACTTGGCTACTTGTTAGATACGTTGCACATGTAAGATGGAATTGCACTTATTTCAATTCTTTTGTGATACCTCCTGATGAAAATTTTTCTTTTCATTTATTCACTGTGAGTGAGGTTTAGGAAGATTCCACGCTTGGAACAAATGGAAATTCAAAACTCCGAACTATGTTTTTCAGCTTTCTGAAATTCAACAGCTTAAGGAATCATACTGTTTTGTTTGTTTGTTAGCAACCATTCGAACATGGTGGATTTGCCTTATGATACAATTTGAAGTATGACTGAAAAACCGATGATTTGTGAAGTTAACATTGTTTTTGCTCATGCAGAGATAGGAGGATTGTGGCACACTGACAAGTTTAGGCTGCTCAAGGTTGCTGGGTGTCACTCTTGATTATGGACAAAAGTAAGGCCATTACCCTTGAAGAAATTTAACCATATAAGTAGTATATTACTCGATTTTCTTGTTGCATTTTAAGGTTTATCTCTGGATCCAATTCTGATTTTCTGGCTTAATCTTCCTAGTCATCTGTTTATTGTCCGGAGCTGTGCTTAAATCATGAACAAGAAATAATGCCCTTGAGCTAGGATATTTTATGCTTTTGGGCAGACCACTTTATGTTTGTCTTATTGATAATGGCTATAGGTGTACCTTGTTTGTCATGGTTTCTGAGGTTGCTAACTTCCATTTGTATTCAATTCCCCCAAACCCCACCAACTGACAAAAATAGGCGTGCTTTGGGGTGTGTGTGTGAAAGGAGATAATGATTAAGGATACAGAATATGGTTAGAAACCTACATTCTTCTTGAATCTGTTCATCCCAAGCGTTTTGAATATGGAACTCATATATGTCCTTTTTGGACTAAAGTAAAGGTGGCATCGTGCAACTATTTCACTTCCCTTATGTCTCTAACTTTCAAACGGGTAATAGCCAAATGGTATATGAATTTGAAATGTGTTTGAACATTTTAGGGCTAGGAAAGGATGCACCGGAATACGGGAAGGCCAAATACACTCTTGTTAAAGATGTAGAGGATTACCAACCTGGAATCTATGATAAGCGTCTTCCTTGCTTTGGGTGTGGTGTAGGATGGTTTTCGTAAGTAATTATACTCTCCATTTTTCTGTTGACATTATCCTCCACCAAATCTTCTCCTGATTCCTTTCTGCGCAGTTTTCTTGTAGGGTTAATGTTCCCTCTTATGTGGTATTATGCAACATTCCTATACTTTGGGAATTATTACCGTAAAGATCCAAGAGAAAGAGCTGGTCTTGCTGCTTCTGCAATAGCTGTGAGTCTCACTGTAACAATGTTTTCTTTGCGGTGTGCTTAACAAAATGGATTCCCCCCTTCCCCCCCCCCCCCCCCTTCTTATTCCGTGGCACAGAAATTGCACTTTCTTACCTCCTTTCTTGTACTGGTGCAGGCTTTGGGTTTCTCTGCTGTGGTAGTAATCATACTGCTCATTAAGCTGTTTTAGTTTTGCACATTAAGAGCAAGTAAATACTACGACTAAATATACACATTTGCCACTTCCCATCAGCATCAATAAAAGGAGGTGAAGCAAATTATAGATACACATGGTGTAGATTACAAAAGGGAGTGATTCAGTGAAGCAAACTCATCAAAAATCTTCTCATTCCATGGAGCTTTTTTCTGTATTTTTTTTTGGACCCGAAGTTCTATGAGGCAACTGTATATAGTGTCAAGGTCTAGAAGAATGCAATAGAAAAGGGGTTTGGATTGAATGTACGTGACCATTTCATTTATTTTTCATGTTCTCAGTGAATTTTCTGATTGCCATTGATGAAGAATATGAAGTTTGTGGCCAAGTTATGGATGGTTGATTTCAAGCTATGCGTTATAGAAGGGGGAAGAACAATATCAAGCTTTTTAGTTCTTCCTTCCGGGCTTAAGAGATTGGCTCTGATAAATGTCTAGGACATCAATAAAATCCTGCTACATCATGTTCAGACTTTTGTGTTCTATAGTGAACATATTAGACTAAACAAGCACTCAATATAAACACCGGCTCCGTTAACATAGCACCATCAAGGAGCAATTTTAATTCTTAGAAAGTGTGAAGTTACAAGACAGAGAGAACGGGAAATCGNAACTGGGAGGGATAAGGGGATAGCCCAGCCACAAGGAACCCCAGCCCAAGGCTGGAAGATGGACCAAAGCCCATCACAAGCAAATTCCCCCACAATGTGGGTAGTAGGATTCAAACCCCCGACCTCTTGGTTGGGGTAAAGAGCTCCCACCACTTGGGACAACTCTTTTTCCTATTCCTGACTTGCTTATGTCAACCAAGAATTTCCTTTCTTGGGAGGTACATCGCTAAAGCTAACAAAAAACCACCTACAATGGCAAAAATCTAAGTCGGAAAATTTCAGCAGGTACCAGTAGCTGACAATAAAAATATACTCACTTCGTCCATATTGTCATTACATTCTCTATATTGGGATGTCTCAAATAGATTTTTATGTTTTCTGAAATGGTAACATTTGGGTCATGAAATTACAATCCTACAGTCCTACCTTCTTAACCCACTAAACGACAGGCATTTTCAGAAGAAAAGAGCCAAAAATGGGTTAGCCTAATCTCCATGTCGATCCTAAAGAATAATTTGGGACAAAAGAAGTAATTTGGAGCATTGGAGTTGTTTGGTTTTGTGTTACCAAGAAGTATATTTGGCTCTACATAGGCATAATTTGCCAAACATTCTAAGAACTTTACTCTCTCACCGGATGTGTAGCATCAAGATACTATTTCAACAAAGCCAAGAAAACAAATGTACAATCAGTTACCAAAAGATTTTGTTCATTGAGCCACCACTCACCAATGATTCCTTGCTTTGATACCAAGGCCAAAGGCATGTCTATTGATTCCTTGCTCCTTTGCCAATCTCAACATTGTCCTTTCAGATTCAACTTCACGTCAAATTTGTGCCATATAATGCAGTATCCATTTCTTAATTGCACTAATCTGATGTACCTGTACATTTGTCCTAGCAAAATGATGGCTCCTGCTGCTACCTTCCCCTGCCAAAAGCCACCATCTCAGGTCTTTTACTCCCACCAAGTTGCTTCAATAGCCAATGCCGGTCCTCCGACTCGCTACAGAAAAACAAACCTACTTAAACCAAGAGGACTAAGAGTCCATAAGGAGCGTATCCTTGGGTCTAAAAACTCGAGAGAGGGTCTTGTGACTAACCACAAGAAGCTCAATTTGATCACCACATTAGCAGCGAATACAGACTCTGGCTCTGAAGAAAGCTCCCTGTCAGAGGCAGTTAAGAACTTCTACACCTGTATCAATAAGAAGAACATGAAGCAACTAGGAAATCTCGTCTCTAAGGATTGTATTTTTGAGGATTCCTCTTTCCCTTATAAATTCCAAGGGAAGCAGGTGAGAACCTTTCGTCTATCTTCCATTAGATAAATCCTGGACAAATTTGCAGCACTATAATATGTTTATTGATCATCTGTTTGCCTGCAGCAAGTAATAAGTTTCTTCGGCCAACTTGCTGAATCCATGGGTAAAAACGTTCAGTTCAGAATCGGACATGTTTGTGAAGGAGACGAGCTAACAGCTTCCGTGGCTTGGCACTTAGGTATTGTCTTTACACAGACATCCTATAGCCTTAACATATACAAGTATAACAAATGCATGAATCTGACATTATTGGCCAAAATTTGCGCAGAGTGGAAGGAGGACCAAATCCCTTCCTCGAGAGGCTGCAGCATTTTCGAGTTCTCAGAAGAAGAAGATAAACTTGTAATAAGGTAATAACACAGAAAATCAGATTAATCAGTATGCTGAGATCGGCGAGACCCCCACTACACTGAATATGAAGAAGTGACTAATTGACAATCAAATGCAGGAAAGCTCAAATCATAACGGAATCCCCAATTAAACCAGGAAAATTAGCTACGGTAAACAATATACCTTCATCCAGCAAAATCATCATTGCAACATTCGAGGCTAATGTGTGCTTTGCTTTCTGGAATATTTTCTTCAACAGGGTTTGCTGAAGATAGTAACATCAATATTTGATGACTTCCCCGAGGCCGCAAAATGTAAGCAAATTCTTTCAGTACCATCAGCTCTTTCAATGATAACAACATATGTTCTATTGCAGTAACAAACTAACAAAATGTGGGCAAAACTGCAGGGTTTCTAAGAAGTCCACACACCATATTAAAAGCAATGCTATATATCTACAGCCTATTTGTGGCGCCTATTGTAACTCCAGTTCTTGCATTCTACATCAACTTATGGAAGTTCACAGCGAGATTACTTGGCTCCATGATAAGTACTATGCACCGCGTTGCTATGTTTATCAATCAAAACTCATCTAGGGATGATCCCGACAACTCATCCCTAGAATGAGGTCTTCACAGTTGGTTGCGACAGTCAGGCGTCATTGCTATCACGTCTCATCCACGAGTCAAACAAAGAGAGTGCAACGAGCGGTGCCAGAACGGGTGGGAGTGGAGGAGGCCTGCTGAAGGCCACGATGGGATCAGCAGTCTTCTCATCTGCGATTGTTCTTTGTCCCTTACCACTCTCTTCATTCCCCGGTTTTTTTGGCTCCAAAGAGGGTGCGATTCGACCTGTTGTAGAAACTACATTTTTTTCAGTAAGAGCAGTAACCATTGACAAAACAAAACATAGCAACACTTAATTCATTTTATCTAGTCTTACCCCATGTCCATGTGCCTTGGAATGGACAAAATTGTTTCTTGACACTCTGGGCCAGGGAAAGTGAAGCTGCTCCTCGCATGTATGTCAAGCAACACAGACCAATATCACCAGTTTATCTGCAGCATTTTGAGCATAGATAAACATGAATGGAACTTCATATTAGCAGTCCAAATTCAGAAGAAACCCATTATATGACACTATAGCATACAAATATTTAGGCCAAAAATTTTAAACTACATAGAACATTGAACCACTGTGTGTCCAGTAACATGAAAAACTTGTAGATGTGACACCAAAATTGTCAACAGTAAGAATGTATTAAACCATATGTTCTTGAAAATATCAGAATGCTTGGTTTCCTGAACCTTTTCCTCCTGTACAGAACATTTGGCCACATTGTTCCGGTATCAGAACATGTGTGTATAGTTTTTGAAAAAAAAGAAAAATAGATGTTCTAGCATAAATACAGAGAGATAGCCAGCAAGATAAAAGTTTCATTAAATGAGCAAGGAGTAACATTAAGTTTCCTAATCTAGCATAAATACAGAGAGCAAAGTAAAATAGTGGAAATTGGTTAGCACCAAACAAAAATAGAGAAATTGGAAAACTAATCAAACATAAATCTGGTATGTTTGGTTATTCAGTGAAAAACATAGATAAATAGTAAAACTAGGAAAATATGAGCAAATCTTCTAAATATATATTGTCAATTTATTTTTCCTTCCTCAAGTTGTCAAACTATGGAAATTGTGGAAATCTGAAGAGCAAAGCAAATTTTCGCAACAATGACAACCAAAAAAAAGGAAACCTGTATACAGCTGCTTTCTATAGCTTTCAACAAGTGAATTCTTCAACTTCCACAGTTTTTTAGAGTCTTACTTATCGAAATCTTTCGACAATTGAAAGTTACTATTACACATAACGTAAAATAGAGGATGAATCAGGAAAATTTACAGCAGCATCATATGATAGTGATCATCAACCCTATCAACTTTCATCATCTTCATCCTCTTTAGCTTCTTACTGACAGAGTGTATAGCCATCACACTACTGTATAGTATATCTTGAGAAAATCATCACAACTAATAAATTCTTCAAAATATTAGTGATGTAAAACCCTAACATGATCCAAATTCACTATATAACCAGTATTCATAATTGACTCGCCGAAACAAAAACTACTAGTTGAATTCCGCAAAAACTTAGAATAACTACAAACACGCCGATCAAAAACTACCAGTTGAATTCCACAAGTTCTTGAATCAAAATTTGTAAGAACTACTAACACATCAATCAAAAACTTACTACTACAGTTGAATTCCACAAGTTCTTGAATCAAATTTGTAAGAATTACTAACAAGAAACGCCGATCAAAAGCTACAAAACCTGATTGAGAAATCAATGTTAGGAGAGAGAGAGAGAGAGAAAGAACCTGAGATGAAGGCTAAGCAAACACCAAACAGCGTAGGTAGGGCAAGCGAAGAGATGAAATTGATTTGAGGTGGGAGAGTGTGGAGACACGGGGGGGTTTGGTTTGAGAAAGCGGAAGAAGAAGCAGTGGAATATTCTAGAGTCTGGAACCTTGTTTACTAATTACGTGGTTCACAAAGAGGGTAGACGGCCCATATTTATTTATGTGGCACAGTGTAACTGTAACGTCAACAACGGAGCCTCTCTCTAGAATATTTCCATTTTCCACAAGAAACTCTAGTAGTAACAAATTTCTTAAGAATAGGTCTTAACATGAATTTGGTTATAGGATTTGTGAGAGTACAAGTGACTTTTGCTTGTAGGATCTTTCTCTTCAATTTGTTTTAACTGAATTGACCATAATTGAGTTGAATTTAATTTAAACTGAACTAAGCTATGCTAAATTGAATGAATAATAATATGCGAGAGTGAAAGTAATTATAGGAGCTGAACTCGGGTTAGGCTTAGTTACTAAAAACAAGTGATTTAGGCAATCTCTTATCTCTTATATCTTTACAGGGCATTTGGTAGATGAGAGTTGGGAGATGGGAATGGGAATTCTTAGATAAATTTTTCATTTATCACTTGTTTGGTACAAGGGATGGCGAATAGAGAGGGATGGGGAATGAGATTATTTGGCCTCTATTCCCACCAATTTAATCCCATAGGGGGGCAGGTAATTCTGATGAGGAGTTCATTTGAGATTCTATTCCCAAGTTATTCCCAATACACGCCAAGCAAGGGAGTGGGAATTGTTCAATGAAATCCCCATCCCTAATATAAACTCCCATTTCCACCTACTAATTCCCAATCTCTCAATCCCACATACCAAACGCCCCGTTATTTGATTAGAGATGGTCATTTAACGGGTGAAATAATAATTATTAGTTCATTTAAATTATGTTTATTATTTGAAATAAATGATTATTACTATAATAATAGGTGATACTAATTGCAGAGATGTATGCGTTATTAGGCCATGTCAACAATCTATATAATTAGTTTAAAACACAATGATTCAATCAGAGTCCGACACGTCAGCATGTCATGTCAACGCTTAGTATTGCCACATATATGTTGACGTGTCACATGCATTGCCATGTAATCACCATATTCGAACTTCAAACCTTTATGTTTTGTTACTAACTCTTTACCAACTACTCCGACATTCATATGCATTATTTTTATTTAAACTATTTATGATATTGACATTAAATATATTCATTTAACTCATTTTGATTCAATTTTTAATAATGTTATACTCCCTCCGTACTTTTGAAATGTTTACAAACCATTTGGGCACGAAAATTAAGGAAGCAAAAGAAAGGGGTTTTGTTTCCAATATTGCCCCTAAGGGTTTGACAATATTACAATGAGAGAGAGTGTGAAACAATGAGTATTTTATTTTAAAAATTGTAATGATAGGTTTTGTGGTGGTTAGAGAGAGAAATGAAAGGGAATAAAAAATGAGTTTATTCTTTTAAAGTTGATTTGATAGTTGAATTTTTTATTATTTAAAATAGATAG
>BSSO01007335.1:0-11068 GCA_030267885.1 Mesembryanthemum crystallinum | reverse complement strand
TCAATGGCTTTTGATTCAATGAAAGTAACCCTTTCATAAACCAAACAATAACTAGTAATTTGCTTAATCATTTCATATCAAACCAAACATATAAACTATACTTTGGCTTCTACACTGAAATTCATGAAAAACTCAACATATAAAACATACTTTTGCTTATAAGCTGAAATTCATGAGAAACTCAATCACCATACGATTCCCATAACTTTTTTTTTTGGGTAACAAAGGTGCATTGCTAAATTAAAGATAGTTTACAAGTCTGCACCCATCATGTCTGCTTGATACAAGTCCAGAATGATATGGGGGGGGGGGGAGAGTCCAAAATAATACACATATCTCCATTAACATTAGTTCTAGCAAATTTAGCCAATCTATCATCCACAACATTCTGATGCCTTCCTCTATGCTTGAGGTTCCATGTTGTCCCATTCTTTAAAGCCCTGCAAGACAAGATTAGATTGAGATGAATACTTCTGGGCATTGTGGTTCCATTTATTAACTGGACAGCCATTGAGGAATCTGAGATGAATTCCACATTGGTCCTTTGTTGCTTTTGTGCAATTTCCATAGCTTGAAGGATAGCCATCAATTCTCCAGTAAGTATATTTGGTCCCTTTCTTCTTCTAACAAAGCCTGTGATCCAATGGCCTCGTTCATCTCTTAAACATCCTGCAATAGCAACTTGGCCATATACAAATGAAGCATCAATATGGAAAGAACAGAACCCTGGTGATGGTGGATGCCAAATTTCAGATGGGGGTGGGTTTGGGATAGGTAGGGATGATTGTTTTGGCTGTAAAGAGGAAATATGTTCCAGGACAGCAAAGGTAACTTTTTTTGGCAGCTGAAAGCTGTTGTAAAGATATGGTTGAAAATGGCAGTGTTTCTTCTATTCCAAATTTCCCAAATGATGAATCCAAACCAAATTGGCCAAGGCTGAGAGTTATAGCTTATGTTGGAGGTGAGGTTAATCTTAAGCCAATCCTCAAGTGGGGTCTGGTAAAAATCAGTAGTAGGTGGTGTCAGTAAAGTCCAAACCTCATTGGCTTTCCCACAATCTCTAAGAATATGCAAGGTATCCTCCATAACCTGGTTGCACATCTCACATAAGCTACAACTGATGATGTTCCTAGCTTGCAGAGTTACCTTGTGGGGCAGTCTGTTAGCAAAGGCAAGTCAAATGAAAAATTTTATCTTTGGGGGGAGCTTAAGCTTCCAAATCCAAGTTAAATCCATATTATCATCCTACCTAGGGCATTCCTGGCCTTTGAGAAAGTTATAGGTAACAGTAAGGCTGAGCTTTTCATGGATCACAAAGTTGCTCGTTTTAAAATGCTCACAGCCAAAATTGGAGATAGGAACAGCTTCTATGAGATTAGAAATTTCATCAGGGAAGGTGAAGGAACCCCCTCCCTGACCCCCATTACCCCATTCATGCCATTCTTGGACAGTGGTCTTATCTTCTTCAGCATTCAAAGGGCCATGGATAAAATTTCTAAGGGGCCCATTACCTGTCCAATTATCAAACCAGAAAGAAATTTTGCTTCCCTTCCCCACCACCCATCTCAGGCTATTACTCAGAGTCTCCCACCCTTTTCCTATGTCCTTCCATTTGTGGGATCCCCTCCCAAAAGGGGTAAAGGTGCCCCTGTGGTTGTATTTAGCATGCAGGACAGTACCCACAAGGGATTGAGGGTCAGAGAGGATCTTCCATCCCATTCTAACCATATTGGCCTTATTGAGTGTAATCAGGTCTCTAATCCCCAGACCCCCATAACTTTATTTTACTCAAACAATTCATCAAACAGTCCATATATGATCAAAATGAATTTAAAACGGAACCGTATGTTAGTGGACATAATGGTTACCTTAATCGATTTCTCCTAATAGCAATACCCACAACTCCAAGCTTCCAAATTCTACAAATTCAACCTAATAACACTCTAATCAATCTCCAATTAATCTCTAATTAATCTAATTTGGCTCAAAATTCTCAATCTTAAAGTTAGGGTTCTGATTTATTATCTAAGTTTCTTGAAACAAGAAGTGTTGGCTGGAAGAGGCTGGTGATGCAGCTAGCATCTGGCCGTGGTGGCGAGAATCAGGTGGCCTCATAGTGGTGGCTCGTGGTGGTGACTTTGATGGCTTGGTTGTAGTCGCTGAACCAACTACTACTCGGTGATAAGAAGAACAAAGGAGAAGACCGGAGCTGGGAGGCCGACAATGGCGGCAACCCGGAGGTGTTGAGGCGTGGCGGTGCTCGTTTGAGCGGTGGCAAGTGGTGGGTTCAATCGGTGATGGTGGTGGTGGCGGTAGCTTCAGCCGGTGGTGGTGGTGGGTCTGTCGAGAGAAAGAGAGCTTGGGGAGAGAGAGAGAGAGAAGGTTGAGATGTCTGATATTTGTTTGTTTTTGTTTTGGGGAATTAAGGGGCTTCCCTCCCTATTTACTTTTCCTTTGTTTTTTCTTTTATTTCTGTTCTTTTTCTTTTTTCCACTCTTAATCACAAATCCTAATTACATCCACATTCAACTAGTAACCCAAATTCTAGTATCAAACCTCTTAACGAACTCTAATAATCCTCCTTATTTCTCAGATGTGGGTATACTATTCTAACTCTCAAATAACTTGAAACTGTTAACTGAAATTCTTAACTTACTAGAATTATAACTCCAGTACTAACACAAACTATAATCACTTAACTGAATTTTGCTATATATATATATAAAAATAGTAACTCATCTTGTTATAACCAGAATACTCGTAATTCTTCATTTAGGAAATTCATAAGCTTGAAAATATAATTTCTATTATTCGAAAACAGTAAGAAAACGCTGGTTATTATATTATGATTTCACTTATATCATTTATGAGTTTTGGTTGAACCTAAATATATTTTGGGTCCAACCAAAATGACAAGTATGTTTTTTCTGACTTTGGTTGCAACCAAAACCAGTTTGCGTCCGACCAAACTAATAATGTTTTCACGGCCACCATTTAGCGGTGACCGTGGAAGAATTCCCCCTTAGTTACATACCTAGACGATCAAACTTAATTCCAATTTCCGTAGTCAAGAGCTCCTTCCTAGATCCGTGGTGTTGATTTTCATAAAGTACTTTTGGAGGGGGTTCTTACTTCTTACAGTGGTGATTTAAGTTTTTTTTTTTTTTTGTTTCTTTTTTCTTTTTTGCGAAAACAACAAAGCCAAGATAACTCCATTAAGGAATTATCCTAAGGGGACCTTTACCAGCAAATTAGTAAGGGACATGTCAAAAGGGTAAAACCAAGGTAGACACCCCAATCAATGTCTCACTAGTTCTCTCCCTCCCCAATGACAATAATAATAGTCGACTTGTAAATGATACCTAAGGCAAGATCTTATCCGTGGCTTCTTTCTCATAAATTTTCCTCTCATGTGTGTAGCCCCTGCTCTAAACTTTCCAAAATTTCAAACGGATTCCAAATCAGAGTCCCGGATCCAAAATTATGCCATTTTGGAGTTTTCACCCCCAAACCCAACTTAGAACGGTCCAATGGGTCAACGACCCAGCTCGCAACCCACGGGAAAAGCCTGAAAGTCACTTCAAATCAGTTTGTACGCCTAAAAAGGCTTTTAGTTCATTTTAAAGCTCATGTTGAGGAACGACCCCCAATTTTTGAGCCTCGCCTCCTAGCGCTGAGCATTTGCGCGAAACCGCTGAGCTTAGTGTCAGCGCGGGCATGCTCAACTGAGCACCTGCGCAGGTAGCCCAGCGCTCAGGTGAAACATGTCCAAGGGGGTTTCCGTCCGGGATTTTGTGCCCTTTTGTGCCTTTTTCTCCCATTTCCACCTTCATACCACTATATAAACCCCCTTCCACCTTTATTCTAAGGGGAAAGAATTGATGAACAATTGGGAAGAGCAATTCCACAAGATCATTACCCAAATACCACTAGAGAGAGAAAGTGAAAGTAAGCTTGTTATGCCCAATTAGAGAGATAGAGAGAGAGAGAGAGAGCGCGATAAATCTATCTCCATCTTCATCCTCCTTTAACCTCATTCAACCTAATTCATCTCCATCCTCATCCTCCTTAGCTTCAACTATCTTCAACCACATTCATCCTACCTTCATCTAGATCACCATTCAAACACAAACCCAAGCACCACAAATCAAACGCACACCCAAGCACCACAAATCAAACACAAACCTTAACACAAACCCAAACACTAATCAAGCACACAAGCTGAAGCACTCATCCTCATCCTTTAATGATCAAAATCTTGCCAAGATCATATTCAAGTCAAATATGTTCTAATCCAAGTAGCTATCCCGATGGCACAAGCAATATCCTTTAGTTTTCTTAGGACATCCCACAAAAAAGCATAAATCCGACTAAGGGCCAAGCTTATCAGAAACTTAACGTTTGACATAAGCTTCACAGCCCCACATCTTATGAAAAGACAAAATAGGAACCTTTCCAGTCTATATCTCATATCGAGTCTTTTTAACAGCTTTTGATGGACTTTTGTTTAGTGCAAACATGGCTATTTCAAGAGCATATCCCTATAAGGATATTGGAAAATCTGTAATACTCATGATGAATCGAACCATGTCCAACAATATTCGATTTCTCCTTTTAAATACATTATTCCATTGTGGTGTACATAGTCGTGTGAGTTATGAAACGATGCCATAGTCTTTAAGATGGTCATTAAACTCTAGGTTCAAATATTCGCCTCCTCGATCATATCTAAGAGCTTTAATTTTCTTGCCTAGTTGATTTCAACTTCATTTTGAAATTCTTTGATTTGAACTTTTCAAAAGAATCATATTATATTTCATCAAATGAACATAACCATATCAATTAACGTCATCTGTAAAAGTGATGACGTACTGGTAACCTCCTCTAGCAATTGAACTTGATGGTCCACATTCATCAGTATGTATGAGCGCCAATAAGTCATTAGCTCTTTCATTGGACCCAATAAAAGGATCCTCGGTCATTTTCCCAAGTAAACAAGTCGGAACAAGAATCACAAGTATCAAATGGTTCAAAATTTAAGGAGTTTAAAATTCCATCACTAAGGAGCTTCTGCACGCGTTTATCATTTATATGCCCCCAAATGGTAATGCCAAAGGTAGGCTAGATTTGAATCATGTGATAAGAACCTCTAGGTATTAATGTTATTGATAGGCATATCAAGGTCTAGAACATAAAGCTTATTCTGCAATTAGGCACTACCATAAAATATAACACTTAAGAAAAAGAAACAACGAACAACCATTATTCTTGATCATAAAATGAAATTCTTCCAAATCCAAACACGAAATAGGAATAATATTCCTACTTATTGCAGGCACATAGTAGCGATTATTAACTTCTAAAACCATGCCAAAAGGCAAAGATAATTGAAAAGTTCCTACATCTAATGCATCAAGTCTTGCTTCATTTCCAACGCGCAGGTTTGCTTCTCCTTTTGCCAATGTTCTAATTTTCTTTAATTAGTTTGTGCACATTTTTACAAATGTGAGAACCACAACCTGTATCTAAAATCCATAAAGTAGAATTAGTAGTAGCAACAATTACTTCTATAACAAAAATACCTTAAGTGGAAGCACCACTTCCCTTCAGCTTTTTCAGATCCTCCAAGTATTTCTTGCAATTCCTCTTCCAATTACCATGCTCATTGCATAAAAGCACATAACATCATCAGTAGAACCAAGCTTAGATTTGCATTGGAGCGGCTTTGCCTGGTTTTGGTTCCGAACCTTTTCTTTTCCCTTGTCGTTGTCTTGTTTTTTAAACCCTTCCGATTTCTAGCCATTAGAACATTGAGAGTTGGGTCCTTCTAGATGTTTTTCTTTAGTAATATTTAGCATTCCATGCAATTCAGTCAAAGACTTTTGTAGATTATGCATATTAAAAGTCATAACAAAAGTATCATATTTGGAAGTCAAAGACTGTAAGATGATGTCAGTAGCCAACTCTTGGCTGATAGAGGAGCTTAACTTTTCCAAGTTCTCTATTTAACCAATCATCTTGATCACGTGGGGCTAATGGTGCTACCCTTTGCCATCTTACACTCAACTAAAGATTCCACAGTTTGATATCTTTTAGTCCGTACTTGCTCATGAAATTAAATTTTCAAACTTTGGATCATCTCATAAGCTTCCAGATTCTCATATTACTTCTGAAGCTCAAAGTTAATAGTGACCAACATGAGACAATTGACATTAATAGAGTCATCCATAAGCTTCTGGTAAGCATTTCTCTCAGTGTGGTTCTCATTGGTAAGAGGAGCCTTCTTAGGAAATTCCTTTTCAATTTCTTCGGCTTGAGAACAATTCTCAAGTTTCCGTAACAGTCCAAAAAATATATTCCATTTAATTTGTCCTTCTGAAGTATCGATTGTAGTGAAAATCTAGGTGTTGGGTTGGTGGACATTATCTACAAAAAATGTACAAAGATTTTAGTGTGATGTTCATTAATATAATATACTTTTTAAACAATTTGACCAAATATTTCCACTATACTTATGTGGCGTGTATCCCTTTTGGTTAAGAAACACAGTGGGCCAATATTCATATTTTATTGTCTGAAGTAAGCAGCTTCGCCTTAACATTTAAAACTCAATTAGTTTAGGTAAGCAACACCTTGCTAATTATATTACATACAACTATTGGCTGTTGAGGTGACATCTAATGTCTCAATTTCCAACTCCATGACTTAGGTCGAAAACCGTTTTGATGACCCCATTAAGTAAACCAACTGTCACATATGGGTAACCATTACCCATCCTATCAAACTTGAATAATTAAGGATGAATTATTTTGACAAACCTACCCATTAATGATTCAAACCTTAATAGGTGTTGGATTGGAAAGGTATCCATTACTACTTAATTTTGATCAGGGAAAAGAACAATTATATGAGAAAATATAAACATGCTATATAATCAATAATAAATAAGCAAAAGTATAAATAAATAAATATGATATAGTATATTAGTATGGCCCCTAAAGCCAAGGTAAGGTGATCTAATCTCAATAAGCTATAGCTCTTGGTAGTATGCTACGTATTTCTTGGAATTTCCTACATTCAGCTTAATCTCCATCTAGCTTGACAATTGAATATCTCCAAAAGTACATAACTACTACAATTACTCTAAAAATACTCCCACCATTTGCTAATGAATGTTAGGCATTCTGTTTTGGTATGTTTACAATTGAAAGTTACATCTCCAATATTGCCAAAAAAAAAAATTCCTTGAATGTATTATGTTACCCTTAACTTTTTCTCTCTTATCAACAAGTCACTATTACCTTTAGACACACTACTAAAGCAATGGGAACTTGGCCATTTCCTTCTTTCCTTTTAATATTGTGTTGAATAGTTAGTGACCCCTTCAATAGTGAATATAGGGAATAGAAATTATTACAGAAATACAAATGACACGTAGGCTGTATATAATTACCAAAATGCAATGACTTGCAAGTTGTATTTAAAACTATGGGCCATATTGTTCACCAAACATCATACCTGAAACATGATATCACATACTAATGACATGTAATGACTTAAATCAATAAAAACACGTTGTTAACATAAAACATGAATTCAAGCAAGGGTCAAGGGGCAACGCCCCGAAACCTAAACATAAGGATTTATTCTCTTCAACTTATTTTTGTTGATTTTTGTTGATTTCAGCAAAAATCAACAAAAATCAGTAAAAATCAACAAAAATCAGTAAAAATCAGCAAAAATCAACAAAAATCAGCAAAAATCAACAAAGTCACTCTCTGACGAATCTAACGAATCAACAAAAATCAACGAAAATCAACAAAAATCAACAAAAATTAATAATCAACAATAAATATCAACAAAAATAACATGAAGAGAACAAAGTCTAATTCTCAATTTGTGTTTAGGGAAAATCATCCCAGATTAATCAAATTAATTCGTCACCCTATTTTAATTTAATTAAACCTATTCGCCCATATTAATCAAATTAATATGCGTAGTCACTAAATCTAATTCATGTCGCTGTAGACTTCAGTCGAAATTAGCCAAAGTGGAATTCAATCAAATTACTCCCTCCGTCCTTGAATAATCTTTCCAGCTGCTTTATGCACACATACCAACGATGAGGCAAAATTACTCTCTACCTCTTATATATAATGAAAAATGAGGGAATAAAGTTTTAGAGGCAAATATAAGAAGGGTTATTTTTGTGCCCCAAATGACCAAATGGGTATTTTTAATGACCACAAGTGAAAAATTTGGTATATAAAAAATCTCCGGTGACATATAGGTATTTAAAATGAACACCGGCAACCAATATGGTATTTTAAAATGAAATACGTGTCATATTCCCCTAAAAGTACGCCGTAATATAGAATCCCGGTATTTGTTTCATTTATAACGTATTTATATGCCATATAATTGTATTTTATGTCGTATTTTGTGGGGTATTTTCCCATTCAAGGGCTATTTTCCTATCATGGCCAAATAAAGGAGTGGAAAGTTTATTCATGGACGTACCAAAGGAAAACTTGAAAGTTTATTCAAGGACAGAGGGAGTAATTTGTTTAACATGTTGACTCAGTTAACAATCAAACATGAACGACTAAAGATCAAATCTTAACGCATATGAACAATTCATCGAATCTTACAACAACATGCTTGTATATAACATTAAATTCGGTAAACCTTAACATGCTTAGATTTATAAGCACGTAAAACATAAATGTAAAGTCGAACAAATTGAATACATCTATTGTATTAAATCTACTTCGATTTCAATATGTACTAAGTTAGAGGCTCTGATACCACTGTTAGGTTTTCGGTCTAAAACACGATTTAGATTTAAAACTTTTGATCTGATATCAGGAAACATACGAGTATTGAAACCAAAGGATGTAGTTCGAATAATACCTAACATCAAGCAAGTTGATTGGAACAGCAGTGTATTTGGGATCAGCGCGTCAAACGTCATGTAAATCTACTAGTATCCACACTTAAAATGGATCACGAACACGTGCGCTCTCTATTAAGGTTGAACACCAAATTTGACTTTTTCTTATCTCTCTATGAGAATGATTAAGTTAACTTCATATACTGATATGAAGGCATACAGACCTATCCTAATTCGCTTGACATATATATAGAAGACGAAAAGACCTGAACTGATTTAGGCGAGGATTGGGCTAAATCAGAATTAGGCCCAGCTATAATATTCTAGCTTACTGAGTGTGCAACCCTACAGATTCAATCGAAGTTAGCAGCAAGCCTAAAAACCCTTTTGGGCCCACTAGTCATAAGCGGCCTTTAGCAAGGCGTTGTGACTACCCATTTTCAGTATAGATCGGTTTCTTAATACAACCTCAACCGCAAATTGTTAATCCAAATGATTGGTTCATAGGGAAAATCCAACAAAGTTATCTAAAATTGAGGGAGTTATTACTTTCGTCACAAAACCTATGGGCAACATTGGCATTGCACTTAAAACTTAACATCAGTAACTCTTAAACTGTCAAGTGATACTACTTCAAAAGATTATGCAACTTAAAAGATACTTTTTGGGTAAAAAAAAAATGGGTATTTTGCGTGGAACCCCCTTATACATAGGGTTTTTTGTGATGTCCCCCCTTATAAAATGTTTTTGGTGGGGAACAACCTTTTAAAAAAATTCCGTCCTGTTAGTCCCCCCTTACTCTCATTTCCGGCCAAAAAATGGTGTTTTTTCCCCGTTTTGCCCCTCATGTGTGTTTTTTAATCTATTTTCTTTCTATTTTCATATTTTCTTTTCATTTATATTTTTCACCAAAAAATCTTTTCCCCCTCTTATAATTTATGGTCTTTGTGAATATTAAAGAGGGGGAAAAATATAAAGGAAAGGAAAAGGAAATGTGAAAAAAGGAAGAAAATAGGTTAAAAAACACATGTGAGGGGCAAAACGGGGATAAAACACTATTTTTTGGCCCAGAAAAGAGAGTAACGGGGGACTAATAGAACGGAAATTTTTTAAAAGGTGGTTCCCCACCAAAAACATTTTATAAGGGGGGGGACTTTACAAAAAACCCTATATATAGGAGGGTTCCCCGCAAAAAATCCAAAAAAAATATTAAAAGATAAATTCTCTCAAAATGTTACAAAATCTAGGTAGTTTTTTTTTTCTTTTTTTTTTTTTGGGTAATAAGGTTAGAGAATTTTATTACCAATAGGACAAAACAAAGCTAGAATGTGGGCTCTCAGTGTAAGAGACCCAATTCTAAGCTCTGACCAAAGCTTACTCCCTGTGTAGGAGATAGCTCAAAGTTCTTACATCAGTTTATCTAAATAGCTAGTTATACTACTAGAACATTTAGATTGAAAAACAAATTTAAGTCTAATTCTAAGCTCAAATTTAATCATCAGCATCAGCACTGCTTCAGTTTTGCTGGTTTGTTGAAAGATTCGTCTATTTCTTTCCCTCCACACATGATACGTAGCAGCAGCAATACCCGCTAGAAGAGAGTATTTCTTCACTCTGGGAATTCTCTTTCTGCCAACCCATTTGAGAATAAAAGCCAAGTCAGATGCCTTCTTCTTACAGCCAAGCCAGTTCATGGTGTCTTCCACAACTTTGCCAGTATAGGCACACTCAAACATGAGATGTTCCTACTCTCATTTGCAGCGTTACACAAAGGACATTTGAGATCAATGCTGTTAATGCCAAATCTGGCTAATCTATCCTTAGTAAGGATCCTATTCTGCAATGCCAGCCAGGTAATAAAGCCATGTCTTGGTATTACAGCTCTATTCCAAATCTGTCTAGCCAAAATAAATCTATCATGATTGCCTTGTAGCCATTTATAACCATTCTTGATGGAGTACATGCCATTCTTGCTATGTAGCCACCTGTTATCTGCATCATACCCCGGCTTGAACTTCCATTTGACATTGTTGAGTTTTTGCCAATACCAGCTATGGTGAGGTTTTGAATCGTAGTCCCAGAAAGAGACCTCTTTCATATATACCCCATGGACCCACCTAACCCAAAGTGTATCTTGCTTAGATGCTATAGCCCACACATGCTTCCCAATTGCAG
>BSSO01007334.1:0-11069 GCA_030267885.1 Mesembryanthemum crystallinum | reverse complement strand
CACTTTATACAAGGGGTAGGAAGTAATTTTGTACTCATTCTTGGTATGTGTGCATAAAGCAACTGGAAAGATTATTCAAGAACGGAGGGAGTATATAAAAAAAGGGGAGCTTTAAGATAGAGGAGAGAGAAAACATAGAGAGAAGAGGAAGGGAGAAAGGGAAGAGGGTTTTATAGGGTTATGGCGTCACAAAAGCTGCTAGAAATCGTGGAGATTCGTGTCGGGGGCTCTTGATTTTCTTTGTTTCTCTCTTGTTTTTGTGTTCGTTTGGCCTTTTCTTGTATTTTAGGCTGTATAAATACACGCCGTTACCACCTCCTCAACCCTTCAAAAACAAGATCAAATTCAAGGTAAATTTGAGTGACCCAGATTAGGATTAGCTGAGAATTTTAATGGGTATGTTCCCATTTCCCTATTTCAAATGTTTTTCCACCATTTTGTGTGGTGAGATTGCTCTAAGGTATTTTGTGTTTTTTTTGTATTGATTTGAGATGGCCTTGGATTTGGTGTTGGCGTGTTATGGTTTTTTGGTTAGATTTTATGGGTATGTGTGATTCTTTTTGATTGGAAGTGAGAGCCTTAGTGAATCTGGAGTCTTCTATGATATTTGTGATTAAAACTTATGGCCTGCCCTACCAAAACCCCACAAAGGGGGATTAGAGGAGTAATGGGCTGAAATCTACATTTTTATGAGTTGGGTTTTGGTTACTTTTTTAATCTTTCTTTCAGGGATTAATTATGTTTTTCATGCTCACGTGTCATTATGTGTCTGTTGATAATCGGTCATTTCATTATCTCTTCAATTAATGTTTGTTGAGTTTCCTGAAAGGTGTGTGTTAATGGGTTCTCTCTTTCCTTTGGGTACATCTCCTTTTCTCAATTGACCTATTATGATTGGCAAATCATCATGATTCTTTGTAGTACTATAAATACCTATGTGTTCTAAGTGGATTCTGTCGAATTTGTGTATTTTGAAATTCTTCTAAAATTCTTGATTAAAATTGGTGTTTTTTTTCATAGGCCAATATGAGCTTTTCTCAAGATATGGATGATGAGTATGAGAAACTCATTAGAAGAATGAACCCTCCAAGGTGTGTATAGCTTCTTTCTCTTATTTTTTTTTTTCCTTGTGTGGAAAGTCTAGGTGCATAGTCTCACTTTGTTCATTTGTGTTTGCAGGGTTGTCATTGATAATGAAACCTGCAAGAATGCAACAGTCATACAGGTACTGTATTATGTTGCTTAATGCTTACCTTTTATTTCATTGGAATTACATTTTCTATTAATTACACTTTGGTTCTGATATGTTTTTTCATTTTCTGATGTAGGTGGACAGTGCTAACAGGCATGGAATACTCCTTGAAGTTGTGCAAATCCTCACTGATCTTAACCTCGTCGTAACGAAAGCTTACATATCTTCAGATGGTGGATGGTTCATGGATGGTATGTTTCAGGACACTTGATTCAATTCAGAAACCATATTCTTTTGACATTTGCATTGTATAAAATGAAGTTTATAATTCCTATTCCTTAACTGTTTCTTTTCTTATGCTTTTCAAAACCAGTCTTCAATGTGACTGATCATGATGGGAACAAGATCACAGATGAAGAAATCTTAGACTACATTCAAAAGGTATAACCACACATCATAATTAATTTTGACTAATTCCCATTATTTTGTTTTCTTAACACATTAATCTGATATTTTGTGTGCTCATCAGTCCTTGGGGCCAGATTCCACTTGCTTTGGTAGATCTGTTGGTGTTCTATCATCCACAGATTACACTTCAATTGAATTGATTGGGAGAGACAGACCAGGGTTGCTTTCCGAGTTGAGTGCTGTTCTTTCTCACCTGAAATGCAATGTGGTGAATGCCGAGGTCTGGACTCACAACACCCGGGCTGCAGCCGTGATGCACATAACCGATCAGGAGACCGGGTTTGCCATCACAGACCCCACCAAGCTGGCTAGGGTCAAGGACCTTTTGTGCAATGTGCTCAGTGGAAGCAGTCAGTTGAAGGAGGCTAAGACCGAGGTGACTCATGTCGCAACACACACCGAGAGAAGGCTTCACCAGATGATGTTTGACGATAGGGATTATGAGCGATTGGGCGATGAGGAGGACGAGGATGAGAGGCAGAGGCCCAACGTGAGTGTGGTGAATTGGTACGATAAGGATTACTCGGTGGTCACCGTCCGCTGTAAGGATAGGCCGAAGCTTGTCTTTGATACAGTTTGCACTTTAACAGATATGCAATATGTTGTTTTCCATGGGAGTGTGGATACTGAGGGGCCTAACGCTTATCAGGTACATGTTCATTGGTGAATCAACATATGTTTAATTCGGTCCTGTTCATTTCATCATTTGCTTATTACATAAAGTTTTTTTGTTCAATTTTGCAACTTACATTTACTTGACATATTAATTTTCAGTTCAGTTTCAGTTGAAATGATTAGGAGTCGTTAGCTTTTAGTTAACTTTTGTCAAGAAAATAATTGTTTCTGATATCATTTTGTTTGCATTAACTTTTGGCAGGAGTACTACATTAGACATATAGATGGGTCCCCAGTGAAATCAGAGGCAGAGAGGGAAAGGGTCATCCAGTGTCTTGAAGCTGCTATACAGAGAAGAGTTTCTGAGGTACACCTTTGATATTGCGTGGTCCTTCTCTATGTCAATTGGACTTACATTTCACGTTTTTAAATACCCATGTTAGATCCTCAACATCTAGAATACTGACACTAACACTTCATTTTAGGCCAAAACACGCGCTTTTCCTTTTTCGTCTAAGAAAATAATTGAATGAATATTGTTGCTTACTCTAATTCCAGGGATTGAAGCTAGAGCTATGCACATCAGACAGGAAAGGGTTGCTCTCAGATGTTACACGAATGTTCCGAGAGAACAGCCTCACTGTCACACAAGCAGAAGTGACAACCAGAGGTGGCAAAGCTGTGAACACCTTCTATGTTCGTGATGCATCAGGCTACCCTGTCGATGCCAAGACCATCGACTCAATCAGACAATCCATCGGCCAGACAATCCTAAAAGTTAAGGGCAAGCCAAAAGAATGGAAACAAGAAGTTTCTCAAGAATCACAATCAATATTCGGCGGTCTATTCAAGTCTAGATCATTTTGTAATTTCGGGTTGGTCAGATCCTACTCTTAGAGTTATGTAAACCAACCCAAAGTCGCAACCACCATCCCCGACTTTTGTACATTGTAGGGATTACAAATCTTTAGGCCATATTTAGTGGACAAGCAGCACCAAAATGACCTCAGAATAGGTAGGAAGAAGAGTAAGAATTGTCAGTGTGGTTCCAACTTCTAGTTGATACCACACTTCTTATTAGGGAATAACAGTTGTTTAAGTTATGTAGTGGCCGTAAGTGTAAATAGTAGTACTAGTTGGTTATCTATTTATCATTATTAATCTAATCTTCTAGCAATAATAATGATTATGATTATGATTATGATTATGCAATTTGCATTATGTTAGTCAATTCATAATTTTCTAATTATCCGGTATAAGCGGAAAACTTAAGTGGAACATGGTTTGACTGAAACCATATGATAGTGGAATTCCACAAAATCAAAATTGACCAATAATTCTAAGAATTAATGCAATTGCCATTGTAGTACATGGAAAAGGACCTGTAATATTAAGTGGAAGAAGGTACATGGAAGCTACAAGGAAGGTTCGTATTTTGCTGGCAAGGGATTTCATATTTTTCTTTCTAATTCTATCCAAGTATTTGTCCTTCTCAAGTCCAAGTCACCATGTAACATCATTATTGGTATCCTTATTGGTAGGTGCGCATGTAGGGTGCTGACACGTGGCATTTTCATCTCTCTATGTCTTGTGTCATCAGAAAATGATAGTCAAAGGTTGCAAATGGCATCAGCATATTTGATTAGTCATATACATGTGGCTGCAGTATTTAGTGGAACTGTCTGTCTCTTACCAAACTGCCTGATATATCAAGTGAGTATTGGACAAACAAAAATTAGAACTGTTGTGTAAACAGAAAACAATACTGGAGAGATATTGGGTCAGAAAAAAGTGATAATAGTTTTTTGGGTCGTCAGTACCAATTTTTGACTTACTAGTACCATTTTATAGTTATCAGTATTTTAGCATGATATGATTTTTGGTATTAGTGGAATTATGTGATACAATGTACACTGTATTAGATCATCTCAGGACGTGTTCTTTGCTTTTTTTTTTTTTTTTTTTTTGTTCAAAGAGCAAATTGAAAAGTAAATATTATGTATATATTTTTTTTAGATTTGATATACTAACTCTTTAGCATTGATAAGTATGATTTGCTCTTCAATAGAAAAGTTTTGTATTTATAGTTTAATAAAAAACCATTACAAAAATAATACACATCGTTACAAATTACACCTATAAATCAAAGATAAGTACTTATATTTGTAGAGAAGTGAAATTTGTCACTTCTGGTAAATTTCATCATTTTGAAGAAATTTCTTACACTCCAAAATATATCTCTAGACATATATATTTTTTAATTTAATTTGTATGTAAACTGTAGTGTTCTAGTCAGAATAAAATAATCCAAATTTCTTTATAAATATCAAAAGAGTAAGAAAAAAAATTGGTCTACTAAGAGACACCATAATATGTTAGTAATTATAATGTATTATGATAGGAGTACTTAGAAAATATGTGAAAAAAAGAAGAAAATTGAACATAGTACAACAACAATATCGATCTTGTAATAAGACTAATATAGCAGGGTAAGGGGAGGTGGAGGCACGCAACCTTATGTCTAGTAAGTAGATAGACTGTTTTCGAAACATAAAACCTAGGACACTAAACTAATTAAGAGATAAAAGTAAACGGAATGTAAAATAGTATGACGACCAATCAAACAAAGGTTTTTTCTTAAAAAAATGCATAAAAGAAAATTGCAACCTTAGATTCATGATGTGTGAAGATCAGAATTATGTGTTGTCACTTGTCAGTTGTCACAATTGTGATGCTTAAAATTGGGAGGGAAAGGAAGAAGTGTGATTCAAGACTAATCATAGCAGCAGCAAACATTATTTGATGATTGACAATAACCAAAGCAAAAAAAAATCAGAGGGATGTCCAGTGACTTTTCATTCAGATAGAGAGAGAATTAGAGAGAGAATTAGAGAGAGAAAGAGTATGCAAAATGGTCCATACCAAAATAACCAAATTGGTCCAAATGGGTGCTGGTTTTTAGCAAGTCATATACTGATACAGCTGGAAATGAAATGCTCTTTTGTACTGGCAATATAATCAATTTTTTGGGGTAGAATCTTTCCCTTGCATTGTTGTGAAATGCTTCCATGATTTCTGGGGCTAAGAGGATCTCTTGTTGGCCCTACAATATTTTGCTGGATTTTGGTTGGTGCTTCTTCAACAATCAACCACACTTTTGGGCCCATTTTTTAGCTGTTTTATGAGTAATTAAATTTGGTAGTAAAACTTGGTACTTATAAATGCAAACCCACATGAGCCATTGCCAATATGCCATTCTATGCATGGCATCTCTTCTCTTGTCTATTGTCTTAAGTAGTCTTTGGAGTTGGTATGATTTTGCTAATCAATGATAGGTATAAATCTTGTCATACACATGTTGTTTACATAGGATTCATTCTTTTTCAAATTCTCAAATTCAATGCGATGTAACCTTTTATCAACACCAATATGTTTCATCATTTAAGTTGGAGAGCTAAATCGAATGATGAATTGAACTACAAATTTAATAGTAACCACGAAACAAACAGAGTCTAATCCATATTTTTGTAACTTCTTATGAAACTACAAAAGTTCATTTTCAATGTGAAATGTATATTAAGATATGCTAAAAAAACTGATTATTTTCCCGAGATCTTTGATTAATATTTTTAGAAATACTATGACTTCCAGATTAAAGGAATGTACAACGCGTACTCAATGATTTTTCGAATCCACATCAATGATCAACACCTTATCAGCGCGCATAAACGTCGACCAATATCATTGACTAGCATAACTTTTCAACTAGTAATAATTACTTCACTGTATTGCCATGAACGTAAGTTTTTTTTATTCTTATATTTCTTTATATAAAACCAAATTTGATTTTTTTTTTTCCCCTTCATATGGGACAATGATAAAAATAAATTAAAGTCGACTTTCATACATGTGCAATACATACCACTAGGCATGAACGCGCAAGAAAATGAATTGGCCATTAATTGTATTGCCTGTACCTTTTGTTACCACTACTTATAGTTTTATGACCACCTCACAGCATGTCTAGTGCTGGAAATGCCTCACCAATACATAACAAAAAAACACTGTGCTTTATTAACCCCACTGACTCTGATTAATTGGGTTGCTCCCTTGTCGCAAGATCTTGACCGTTACTTTTTTTTTTTTTTTTTACTCTACTTGTTTCTGTTAAATAATGAGGGTAATTAATTAATGGAGTTTAATCACAATATGTCTTAGTAATCTGCTAGAGATTACTCGTCATCTCGCTGAAGTGTGCAGCTTATTAATGCACGGTTTTGTCTGGGATATACTCTGTTAATCTTTGAAAAATGAGGATAACTGCAATAATGTCTTCTGCTCAGTTCATTTCTGAGTAAGGGGTGAAGGAAAATCATGATTTTATTGATTTAATGTCAAATAATTGAATAATTGACGAATAAAAATTAGAAATAAACTCGGGTATGTTTGATTATCTATCTACTTCCAATTAAGCATGCTTGGTGCCGGAAAATTTGGCATGTGCCTTGCTTTGGGTTTGAGTCGTACATGTGATGGCATTGTGCCGACCTAACCCGGTGCCATGCTTACTTCTAAGGCTCCATTGTAAGACAATAATCACATACATATACCTAACAAATCTCACTCTTATATATTATGAGTGAGTCCATCAACTCCCCCATAACTAAACTGGACCAACCAAAGTACTTAGCAAGCCTAATCAACAACTTAACACTCAATCAAATTGGCACACTTATACACGAGAACCAAACAAGCCAAAGCCAAGATCCATCTCAACTGTTGTTCGGAATTGGTGTGACAAGTCCAAACATAATATATTGTCTAATGAGTACCATTTATTGAGGAGATAATAAGGAGAGAGCCCAAACTCACCGGACACTAGCACATAGCACATAACAATATTGTATCATAATGAGAGCAATTGCACACCAGAACACTTTAGTACTAGGATATGAACCTAACAAATAACTTAAATGGGAAACACAAAGCACCAATCTATAAAGCGCTCTCAAGAATGTAGCTGAATTGAGGATTCCTGCAAACTTTTTAAGACAGGCAGATCCTGGACAAAGCCCAACAAGTTGTTTGTGCTTGGGCTTATCACACTAGATGAAGACAACATGTGACTTGGGTCTTAGGACTCTTAGCTTTACCTACTCCATTTTGCTCTTGTCACAGGCGTCTAAAGGTGTGTTCATTTCAACTAAAATGTATTACTGAATTGAAATAAACTGAATGAATTGATTGAATTGTAATATATGAAAAAATGTGCAAGTTGCAAATTTGAACTGAACCGAACTAAACCAATTAAACTAAATGCAAAATCGATAATTTTAAAATGATAACATATTCTTGTGGTAATTCGAGTGTCAAAATGGTCCGAGCTCACATGAGGGTCGGGGGAGATTTGTTAGGTACTTTTGTGAGCTAGCATACCAAATTAGATGATCTATAGTATACTATCCTAATGAGTTGCTCTTTCTATGAACATTTTGTTTTACGATTCAACTCCGAACACTTCGAGCATTCAAAGTATTTCCAGTGTTATATCTACTCTAGCGACTAATGTCACAATTTGCCACAAGCACACACATGATGCAGTTTAGTGAAGCACACCTAAATGTAGAGTTGCCTTAGAATATCGAAAGGGTTGGTTGACCTTGGTTATATGATATCGTTTAAACTCTTAATTGAAAGAGATCATCCATCCCAAAAGTTACCAAGCCAAGTGTATTTTATTGTCATTTTATTCTGTCAAAACATCACCTTGATGATATAAGTAGTACCATAATACTATTTATTGTGCTATTCAATGAATCTTACTTATAGGAGAAAAAAATTACTTCAATAAGATAGAAAAAGAACAGGGGAAGTGGGGGGATGTATTTTGTCATGTGGTAGACTGGTAGAGCAGAATCTGTCACTGAAAACCATGTTAAGTAAAAGGGCACTGATTCTTTCCCTCACATGAAGATTGAAGGATAAGATCTGAAACTGCAAAAACAAAATAAACCCACAATTATCATATCAATTTCACTACAGAAACACCATCCTCCCACCACATGAAAACACTCTACAGATTATTTTTATGAAATCCATAGAATTATATGAACACAAATATTATATCAGGTGGAATGTACTGGTACTCTATAAAATGGTACTATCACTTTTTTTATTACCCAGTACCGCTGCAGTATTGTTTTTTTTTTTTTTTTTTTTGCTTATACAGTATTATTTTTTATTTACCCAATACTCGCCTAGAATGAATGTTATATAAAACTCACATAGATTCAACTATACTATAATTCAGCATAACGTGGCAGGCTCCTGTTGGTTGCTGACCAAGTCTCACCCCCCAATCCTCATCTCTGATCTCCTTTAGGCATTATTATCATCACATGCTCCTTGCTGTGTTGCTTTGCTGCCCTTTTTATGCCACCAAATTTTATAGTACCTACTCTTTTATTAGCACTACTTGTAATGTTTATCCTCAAATGCTCAAAATAGTTGTTACTGATATAACACCAATAATGCCATAGAATAGAAGCTTTCTTGTTATAACATGAACATCGATGGATCAACGACGATGATGGGATCGGAGAACGAGCAATTTCCGGGGTTCCATATATTCGCGCCAAAGGATGAGTACGTGCCAATCCGGAGGGCGTTGAGCCGGTTGCAACGACGTGCTCCTAGGCCGCTTCAGCTAAAGCCTTCAGTGTCATTCAAGAGTGAAAATCATCATACCCCAAAGGTGTTGGTTTCATCATCTTCCTCATCATCAACTTTGGTTGTGCCTTCTTTTGTTTCGTTTTATCAAAATAACAACAGCAATAATGATCCTATTCCTCTTCTTTCGCCCCTTGTTTCGCCGGCTTTTGTCGATAAACAGAAGTCCTACATTCGCAATAGCGAAAGTAATGCTGCGAAATCTCGTTAGAGAGAACTCATTGTAATTGTTTTGAATTTTAGTTTCTTGTACTAGATGAGGATGTAATAATGTAAATGTGTGTATGTTTTTCAATAAATATCATGGTATCAATTTTGGCAGATGGTAATATTATGGACCAATTCTCTTCAACATTGTGGACATTTATCTTTTGATGAGCTTAAAATGTGTGAATTATTAGATGATTTGATACTTATGTCAAGGGAATATCCTCTGATGACATAGCAAACAGTAAAGTTGAACAAAGAACTGGTGAAGAAGAGAGACAATAATGTATCAATTAGAAACAGTACTATTTGCATGAACAATGTGATTTTTCCAATTTGCCATAGTTATTGTAGCTCATTTTCCTGATCGCAACTTGAATGCAACCAAATCAACCGGCCAATTCGTCAACGACTTAAGGGGCGCTGAGGAATCTGAACCCAATAGATAACAGCCAAAAACATACTGTATAATGATGTGTCTCGGGAGCATTATTATGACAAAGCCTACATGTAGATACCCGAGTTTAACCAACCGATCTAATTTCGACAATAGATTATGAGCTGCCACTGGCAGATATCCTAAATCACATTCAATTGAAGTCTGTTGGTTATTCTTGGTGAAAAAATCATTAAGGCTCTCTTCATTTGCCGTTTTTCATAGAACATTTAGAGGCTGTTTGGCATAGTTTCTATCAGAAATAGTTTCTCCTTCACAAATCTATCATCTTCCCACCTCCTCCTTCACTTCTTCTTCCCCAAAGGGTTTCTAATAAATCAAAATGGGGCTACAAATAGAAACTCTAAAAAAGAGCTTCTAATTCTAACCTATTCTAGTTTCTTAGAAATTCTTTGGGGAGGAAGAAGGGGGAGGAGGATAGAGATTTGTGAAGTAAAAACTATTTTTGGTAAAAACTAGGCCAAACGGCCTATTAGTGCAATTTAGTTCAGTTGTACTACTTATTTTCTTCTTCTTTCACAATTATTAATCATGTAGTTTTGTTATATATATTCCGTCCGTTCCACTAAAACCTTTAAATGGAAAATTTGCACGTAGATTAAGAAATTTTTGTTTGGTGTAAGACTTCCCTTTTGCCTTTGAACTAGTGTAAAAAGAATTAGAAAGAAATAGTGGGTTTTGATAGAATTTTCACCCAATAATCCTTTCTATTTTTGGCCGTGTAAAGATTTCAAAAAGATTTAAAGGTTTTAGCAGAAACGAGGGAGTAGTTATGTTTAATGCTATTCATGATATAAACATGGTACAACGTATACTCAAATTATGCATCTCGTTGACTTAATTATTTACACATTAGAGGATGTAATGAGGATCGAACCCCTGACCAGGGGGTTGTGAGAGTGGGGCACTTACCACTTGTGCTCCCACCTCATCCTCATATATATATATGTATGTATGTATGTATGTATGTATGTATGTATGTATGTATGTATGTATGTATGTATACGCATTAGTGAAAAACAAATGGGCCAACGATATGGAGTAACATAAAATAATGGGCCAAGACCGTAAATTTAACGATTTCATCATCACTGGACCTGTCTTTGGGCTGGTCAGTCTTAGCTGACTTAATTCAGCCCTTTTGTTTTTCAGCTAGTCTTGGATAGACAGGATGGACCAAGTAGTTGTTGGGCCCAAATAAGTTAGACCAAGTAGTTGCTGGGTTGTTTAAGTTTAGGCTCGCGTGGCCTTTTAGTTTTGGGGGTTTGCTGCACATGGATATAAATGGTTTATTCACAAAAAATAGTGTTCTCAGCATGGTGGATTGGTGGTATTAAATGCAACATATTGAGTTAGGTTCGAACATTACACTTATCATGTTTTTTTTCTGTTTTTCTTTTT
>BSSO01007333.1:0-11070 GCA_030267885.1 Mesembryanthemum crystallinum | reverse complement strand
AAATAAGCCTCTCTCTTTCTTACACTCAAACACTTGTCTGAATATCTCTCTATCTCTCTCTCTTAAGTCAACACCAAAACCCTCCCCTTCAGAGCTGATTAGGAAAATCGAAAACGGATCTTTGCCATTGTTTTGTTATCTACAATAGCAATTGATGGAAATAATGAATTTCCAATTGCTTATGCAATTGTAGAGAATGAGAGAAAACACACATGGAGCAAGTTTTTCTGGCATTTAAAGCAGACACTAGTTGGTAGTGAAAGGGATGATTGGACCATTATCTCTGATAGACAAAAGATAAACTATTTCTACATTTTTAGTTACTTTCTTTTCATTTCATGTACAACTGACTTTGATTCATTTTTCAGGGTGTTGAACCAGCCCTACAAGACATGTGGACAGAAGTTAGAAGAAGATTTTGTGTGAGACATTTATGTGGAAACTTCAAGAAACAGTACCCAGGACCTTTGATGCATGCACTCTTTTCGAGAATGTGCAATGCATACTCTGAGTTATGTTTCAAGAAGGCAATTGAGAGACTTGAGAAAGAGGCTGGTAGAGGAGCTGTCTAATGGTTCCAAGAGCATGGAGGTCATGAGCATTGGACAAGATACAAATTTGATCCAGCCCTATACCAAGATGAGAATACATGCAACTTTGTAGAGTCTTTTTACTCTTTGCTTGGTGCTGACAGGTGCTTGATTCTTTGCTCTCAAGGTCCATTTGTTTGATTTGTTTACTAATTTTGTTTGATTTGTGTAGGTATTAGGAGGGTAACCATGGTTAGGCATGCAAAGAGGAAAGAGATTGCTGAATCACGTGATGATGATGGAGTATACCCCAAGTTACAAAAATACCTCCAAGTGTCGAGCAAAGAATCAATGTCCTGTAGAGTGCTTGTTGCTGGTAAGGGGGGGTTTGAGATCCAAGATGGGCAAGCATACCTTCCATTGTCATTAAACAACAAAGTGCATGAGTTTGGCAAGTGGCATCCCCTGTAAACATGCCATGAGAGCTGTCAATGATCTTAGAATCTCAGCTATCCTTATGTGTAACACCCCAGCCTTCTACACAGGCTGTTCCAGCATGCTTTGTCCTCACTCGCATGCTGGTGAGAAACTTCCTAGGAGGTCACCCATCCTAAATACTACTCCAAGCCAAGCACGCTTAATTGTGGAGTTTCTAAGGAATGAGCTCCCTGAAAAGAAGATTCACCTTGGTGATATGAGTAGTACCCGCAAACCATTTAAGCTATCCTCAACCATCAAATACTTGGGATATTACACTCACCCCTACTCAAAGAACGCATCGTCCTCGTTGCATATGGGCACACATCAAGCCCCAGAATCCACCCCTCCTAGGCGGCTGACTAGGCGCTCATACCCCACAGGCTCAGCACGCGGTTGCAGGGTCACTTTGATACCATTTGTAAAACACCAACCTTGTACACAGGTTGCTGGTGCTATCAGGATCCGCTTTCCTGGTTGAGGATTGACCCCACAGACCACCACAAGTCTTTCTAACATGCTTTATCCTCACTCGCATGTTCTTGAGAAACTTCCCAGGAGGTCACCCATCCCAAATACTACTCCAAGCCAAGCACGCTTAACTGTGGAATTTCTAAGGAATGAGCTCCATCAAAAGAAAATGCACCTTGGTGATATGAGTAGTACCCGCAAACCATTTAAGCTATCCTCAACCATCAAATCATTGGGGTATAACATTATGTAAGTGAATGGTTTAGTGTCAAGAAGTATAAGGAGGCATATGGCTTGAACATTCATCCCATACCAAGTGATGAGAGGTGGGGTGACTACAACATGCCTGAAATATAGCCACCACCAATGAAGAGATCCATTGGAAAGCCAACCACGCTTAATGGTGGAGTTTCTAAGGAATGAGCTCCCTGAAAATAAGATTCACCTTGGTGATATGAGTAATACCCGCAAACCATTTAAGCTATCCTCAACCATCAAATCCTTGGGGTACACTTACCCCCACTCAAAGAGCGCACCGTCCTCGTTGCGCATGGGCACACATCAAGCCCCAGAATCCACCCCTCCTAGGCGGCTGACCAGGCACTCCTAGCCCACAGGCTCAGCACGCGGTCGCAGGGTCGCTCTGATACCATTTGTAAAACACCAACCTCGTACACAGGTTACTGGTGCTATCAGGATTTGCTTTCCTGGTTGAGGACTGACCCCATAAACCACCACAAGTCTTTCTAGCATGCTTTGTCCTCACTCGCATGCTCTTGAGATACTTCCCAGGAGGTCACCCATCCCAAATACTACTCCAAGCCAAGCACTCTTAACTGTGGAGTTTCTAAGGAATGAGCTCCATGAAAAGAAAATGCATCTTGGTGATATGAGTAGTACCCACAAACCATTTAAACTATCCTCAACCATCAAATCCTTGGGGTATTACATTATGTAAGTGAATGGTTTAGTGTCAAGAAGTATAAGAAGGCATATGGCTTGAACATTCATCCCATACCAAGTGATGAGAGGTGGGGTGACTACAAAATGCCTGCAATATAGCCACCGCCAATGAAGAGATCCATTGGAAGGCCAGCAAGAAACAAAAGAAGGGAGGAAGGGGAGAAGGGGAAAGGAAAGAGATCAAGTACAGTGCAATGCAATAAATGTAAGGCCTTTGGCCACAATTCCAAGACTTGCAAAGGAGGGTTTACTGCAAGGGAGGTAAGGGAAAGCCAAGGTGTAAGAGTGTAGCAAAGAACAAGGCAAAAGAACACTCTTCCCAGCCACTGCCACAGCAGCAACAACATATACTAGTGCAACCTCTGTCACAGCCACTGCTCCAGGCATCCCAGCCACTGTCACAGCTCTCCTAGCCTCTGTCACAACCCTCCCAGCCTCTGTCACAACACTCTCAACAGCCACAATCTTCAACTGGTGCCAGGGCAAGAAAGAAGAGGAAGACAAATGCTTGACAGCTTGTTTTTTAGGGTTCTTTATTTAGATAGCAATTACCAAACCTGTATCGAATTTCAATGTAATTTTTGGCAAACATATATGGGTGATGTAATTATGATTTAGCAATTTGCCATTCATCATCCGTTTTTGTAAAACAATTAACTCACAATTTTTTGGGTAATTGCTATGACATGAAGAATTTGAAGAGATGTCTCACTTTACCTTCCATCCAACAAACTGCCATTCATTTCATATTGTTCAATACAATTTCAGCAATAACACTTAAACTAAAACACTTAACCCTAATACAACCTACATTTACACTAATACAAACACCAATAACACAAACACTTAACCCTAATACAACCTACAATTACACTACTTAAAACCTCTTATTGTTTAATACAATGACAACAAGCACCATCAACATGCCAAACACAATTTTTAGGGCTACATTGACATTAGTTAAAACCTCTTCAAACTTCTTTTTCAATTCCTTGATTTCTTCCTTCACATCATTTTTCTTAACACCCAATTCACTTCTTCCTCACATAATTTTCATAAGACAACGCATGGCTTGAATTCAACCACATGAAGAAATTGCATTCATCACATCTAAAATAGGGTGCATATGTATTCCTTTGAGACTTAGAAATCCTCAAATCTACTCGGCTACGACATTTGCATCTTTGATTTCTCAAACGAATCCCATAAGATGGAGTATTTGAAGATTATCCACGAGATTCCATGGCCAAAATAAGCAGCAACAGCTACAATAAGAAGGCAAGAAAAGCAGCAGCCGGTCGAAAAAGAAGAAAAAAAAAAAAAAAGGAAGAAAACCAACAGCAGCACCAATTTTAGGAAATTAGGTTATTGAAATTGGGGATGGATGGGCAAACTGATTTAGTGATTTATAGAGGAGGAATTGGAGGGAAGAGGGAAAAAACAAAGAGCTTATACGCAAACACACAAAATAAGGGCAATTTGGTCTATTCAACTAATCGCATCCAACACTCATACAACACATCAGTAACTAACGATCATTTTTAACGGAAAACAGGTAGTTAGGTCACATTTTACATTTTTGCTAAAGCACAAGGGTACCAAGTGGATTTCATAAAATGATTTGGGCACCATGTGGAAAGTGTAAAACCACAAGGGCACCAATTGGAATTTCCCAAAAATGAATAAAAGTTTTGTAAGGCAACACACTTCAATTTCCTTTGACGTATTGATTTATATTGAAAATAATACCATGATGATAACCAAAAAAATGGCTGTGCAAATAAATATATGAAAATAATATCCTAAAAAAATATATAATTTTATATAAAGTAAGTCAAGACGTAAGCAAGCATAATATTCTAGTAAAATTTATATATTAATTTGCATGACGCCTATGTGTATCATTTTAGAATAATCTACGCTCTTTTATCTTCCTATATAAGAAATGTATTCACATCACGAAATATATGTACATAATTTACAAATCTCCTAATAAATATATTGATAATTAAATAAATCTTAATTAAGAAAATAAAGGAATTAGACTCTTAGATTACTTCTGCACCAAAACTATACATATTCATTATGAGTTAATGTGAACTTAATGATATTCATATTAACGTGATTGGTGATGTGGATCACTATGTGTTATCTTAAGCCAGATGGACATTATAGCTTGCCACGTTGATTTCTTCCTCCATGATAGCGTGCCACGTGTCATCCTCACACAAAAAATTTTGTATGGTGACGGGACGTTAATGATTAAAAATTTTGTTTCCACGACCTTAACTCCTTGATCCGACTCTATGGTTCCTCAAGCTAACGATTCCCACTGGCACTGGCTGCACCTTCTGCTTAGAAAAGCCTACAACAACAAAAATTAATCGGTTTCAACAAATCTTGCTTGAGTCCCATTTCCTCAAATGTGGAAGCGAACAAGATATCGATCGAGCTCACCCTATCAACTAACATTATGTTCACATCATACTTCCCTAGACCGACGCGGACTACTAAGGGATCCTCATGGGGGAATTGGACGCCTGCCAGATCGTCCTCGGTGAAACTTATACCGGCGTCTTGCTCCTGATCGGTCGGGGAACATCTACTTGTAGTATCTGCAAATGCATCCCGCATAGGTAGCTTCTTCTTTCTAGAGGAGGATTAGGTGATTTCCGCCCTGATATGAAGTTGGTAACTCTCATTGCCTCTGTTTCCACTTTGAGAGGTCTGTCTCTACCTTTCGTTAACCCCTTCTTCTTCCTATTGGCCATGTATTGGCCATAATATCCTCTTCGTAGGAGATTCAAGGTCATTCTTGAGATCCTAACACTCATCCATTTTGTGTCCGTGGTCATCATGGAGCTCGCACCACTGCGACTGGTTTCGAGTTCCGACCGCTCCACAAAGAGGCCTATTGGGAATTGAGCTCATGACCTCCGTCCCAAAATTTAATCTAGGGGTGTACATTTTGACTTTGGATTGGACTTTTGCCTAGTCCATGTTTAATCCGAAAAATTCTGGACTTGTATTTTAAGTCCAAATCGGATCCAGATTAAATTTGGATTCAGATTTTTGAGTCCGAATCCAATCGAATTATTTTTGTATAATCGAATCCGATCCAAATAGTTCAATGTTTCAAACTGAGAAATAACATAAGTAATGCCAACTATAATGGTCAGTATTTCTTCTTCAGTTTTTTTGAAAACTAGAAAACCCACTTTTTAGAGATCATTATTTTTTGTTTTCAGTTTTTTAAATTAAGTAAACAATTATAAAGACAAAAAAGAGAGATTTAATTAAATCTTTACAAAGAAATTGAATTGTTTTCAAAACCAAAAACTGGCAACCACCCCAAACTTGGCCTATAAAATAAAAGTGTTGAGAACTATTTGGATCATAAATAAGTTAGTGGGGAGTATTATATAAATATAAACATATATGTGATTGCAGTTTGGATTGGACTTTGGACACCAAATGGGTTAGTCCGGATCCAATCCAAAAATAAGTTTATTTGAGCCCAAATCCAACTCTGAAATTGAAATGGTCCGATAAGAACATACTAATTTGAATTGGATTAGATTGGACATTGAACTTTATACAGATAACTTACACCCCTGATCAACCCCACGACCAACTCTGATATCCGCGGATTGAACTCTATCCATTTGCATTGAACTAGTCAAAACCCTAGGTAAATGGATTGTTCATTCGCGGATATTCGATCCACTCGATCCGCAAAACAAAGAGGCCTATTTACATTAAACTTTATCCAAAAAACAACGACTCTGATATCCTCGGATCTGATATCCATTTACATTGAACTTTATCCAAGTAACGCCTAATACAATCCCTTTTTTTTCATTTTATAAATGCAACTCTTTAATGATTTTTCTTCTATATTAGGATGCGGATGAAGAATGATGGGTTTTTGAAGAGTTTGATTAGGGGCCTGTTCTTTTCAACTTATTTTGATAAATTTCAGTTCAGTTCAGTCGCAATAAGTTCAGTTCAATTCATTTCAGTCGCAATAAGTTCAGTTCAGTTCAGTTCAGTCGCAATAAGTTCGGTTCAGTTCAGTTCAGTTTCAGTTCAGTCAGTTTCAGTCGAAAAGAACAGGCCCTAGTTCATGGATCTATTTCTAGCTACCGCCACTTTGATGTTAGTGTTGGATGTATGAGATAATTTTAAATTTTTTTTTGAATGATCTTTAAAATATTAATGAATTGTAATAATAGTACTATTATTAGATTATGTATTTTGTATTATGGTTGTATGAAACTTTTATTAACGCGAGTAGAATGCATTATGTTTGGAATAAATTTATTAAGTATTACTATAAATAATTACAGGTTTAAAAGAATCATATGTGATTAAACCGCTAATCACCTGATCCATTCGTTTATACGCGGATGACGGATGGATCGAATTCGGATTCGCGGGTGGAAGATGGATCGGATGGATTTCGCAGATGGAGCGGGTCATGATCAACCCGATCCGAATCCGATCCATTAATATCCCTAAACTTCCTATACAATCACTCGGCATGGCCGTGTAACCTTCTCAGTACACGTCTACACCACGTGCACGAATTTTATACTCTTGGCAATATACCCGAATTATGCTCCATAACCCCTAACACAAATCTTATAAAACCATATCATGACCTTCATTAAGATTTATAAATCCATATTACTCACTATATTATGCACCAACCTGGTGATGGTGAACCACGAACACATAGTTAATCATTTGCCCCTATTACCATTACTATTATTAGGGGTTGTTTGGTAGTAATTTGTTTGTAAATGGAGCTCACTGCAAAATTCCAATTAGCAGTGGAGTGGACCAGGACCTACAAACCCAACCCACCTGGGTTTTTCCCTTGGCGGCAAAGTCAAGACACAAGAGTTTTACACCACCGCTTCAACCCAAACACGCCGCCATCACTTCCGACTTTCTCAGCTTGGCCCCTTCAACTGGTATGTCATCTCTCTCTCTCTTTACATTTTGGTTATGATTTTGTGTTTATTCACTGCTCATTTTTGGAACATTTTATACTGAACTGGGCATTACCCATCTACCCAAAAATGATTAACAAGGATATAAGGAAAAAGAAACATTGAATTAGTTGAGAACAGAAATTCTGGAAATGGGTTTGATTTTTAGGTAGCTGATTTGTTTGGAGAAATGGGTTTCTTTTGTAGTATTATAAGCCTCTAAATGGGTCCTTATTAGTGGGTAGTTTGCCATTTTGCATTATGTTTGGTTTCATTTTCATTTGTGCATAACTATGAGGAGAACACCCAAAAAGAAAAGGCCAAGAAAGAACAAACAGGATCATTTACAATGAAGCTATGTGTTGACTAGTAAAGCACCAATCCATTGCCAGGATCCATATTATTCGCAATGGGTTTGTGTTGTAAACTTTTTGTATATGGGGTGTATACTCAGGCCTTATTGGCCATACATGGCCAATTTGCGAATGAAAGAAAGAAAAAAGAAAATAGAGAGATATGGTATATTGCTCGTATCTAAACAAGAAATGGTACATTGCTGCAACCATAATTTCCTTATTAGTTGTTCCCTATGTTTTGAGATTTACTCCATTAGCTTCAAGGCTGAGATATAAAATCAAATGATTGCAGTAAAAGACATGTTTTGAACCGTTTTGTTGCCCCAGTTGGCAGCTGTCCACATTTGATGGTTCAATTTCCTGATATCTGCTCCCTCATCATTAGGACTGGCAGGAATCCAAAGAATATTATGTTGGTAACTTCATAAAGTTTACCTGGTCCCTCTGGTTGCAAATTGAACTCGTAAGGAGGTGTACTACGAGGTAGCTGAAGCTCGGTCATTCGTGCAGCCTGTCTCTTTTACCATTGTAATGAGACTAATGGAAGTGTGATCAAGGGAATTCTTGGTAGAGAGTTAGTTCTTATCATAACATTTGCGAACATGGGTTCTGAAGATGGAAGCAGCCAATGGAGCGTCTTTGATAGTGTGAAATTTCTTCCTGCTACACCCGATGCCTTGATGGCCGAGATAAATGCAGCCATAGCTGCTTTTGAATATGCTCAAACTACAGCCCTGCTCAAGAAACCTTCTCTGATTTCTTCAAGGGGTAAGAGCTCAGAACAAAGTGCAGCTTCTGTTTATGATGCTCAGATAGCTGATGAAGCTTATAGGCTGGGATGTGAAGCATTGTCCGAGGGAAAGGTTGATGAAGGACTTCAATCTTTGAACATCTCTCTAGCAAAATGCCCACCTGGTCAAACCGATGCCATTGCGAAAATTCAATCTCTCATCTCTCTTGCAGCTCAGCAACTTCAGATCTCTTCCAAGTGACAGTATTAGTGCATCCTAATCCAACACTATGCCTGTTTGTGATTTTGTGCAATTGGATACATTGGTGACCATTTCATTAAAAAGATACCTTTGAATCGATCACAATTGTTATTCTATTTTCAACTGTTGACATCCTTTGTCGTTCAAATAATTTGTAAAATATATTCTCAACTTGTACTTCAAATGATGATCTTTCACACCTGATGCAAGCATGAGGTGCAGGAAAAAGCTGTTGTCTATCTTGGACACTAATAATGTGTTCAAACTCCTTTTAACTTAATTATATCTCACACTGATTCATGATCTTAACTCCTTGTCTTCTTGTACAAAATATCGTTACTTTATGAAATTAGCCTATTGTAAGAGCTTTGTTCCCTGAACCACAGTTTGAGCTCTGATACTTGTGATTCAAGATTTGAAAAGATTACCTTTTCTGAGGCAAATTATCTTGTATTTAAGGATATGTGGTATGTGTTGTGTAGTCATTTTGCATAAAGAGACAAATAATTTGTGGTGTCTTGCGAGAACAAGTAGCAAGTGGTCGCTGAAGCTGCAATGGCAACTAATTTTGAATCTTGTACACTCATATGATGATCATTTTCCCATTTGTTTGGTCTTTTTACCGAGTGATTCATGATGACTTATGATAGGATATGTGTATCTTCCAAAAGGTTCAGAGATAGAAGAAATATGGGTTGCAATTTTTATAATGGTTATTTCCTTTGTCTGTGTTAATCTGCCAGATTAAGCTATTTATTGGCAAGTTGCCAAGCTGTAGATGAAAATTGTAGTGGAATTTGTACTGAACGGTTGAGATGGACATTCTTCAGCAACGGTATGATCAGAATAACAACTGGATACTGATCAAAACAGGACAATACTCTTACTAGTTCTTGCAGTAGAGGCTTACTGGGGTCTCATCCTAAAACTGAAGCATCTATATGGATGGAAAAATTTCACATCCCATAGCATTGTATGACCATGTGGATAGCAAGAAAACATAGACTTTTTACTATGGCTAGATTACAACACCTGGGTATTATAATTATTGATGACATCTGCTGTTTATGTAATTGTTATTGCACTGAGAATGAAGACCATCTGTTCTACAACACTGCCTAGGCATGTGAACTGGTTGATGCTGTCAAGACTTGGTTACAGTTAAAATCTCAGCCTAGAACACTTGCAGGTCTGTTCATATGGCTGAATAAGTTGAAAATGGCCAAAACAATCAAATTACTCATAGCTGCTGCTTGGGCTGCTACTACCTATTATATCTGGTATGCAAGGAACCAGAAAAGGTATGGGAGGAATATCATATTAAATATCGTCTGGAGCTGTTCTTTTATCTTTTTCTTTTTCTTGTATTTTATTTTTATTTTTTTTTTTTTAGTTTTTTTAGAAAGAAGAATTGTAATAAGTTTGCTATTCTGGGACAGTTTGTGTAAGTTTGCATCTTTTGTGTTCTTTTTGTTTTGAAATAGGAGATGCTAACGAGGAACCCTTCCTAGAAAGTGGCCTCTTACTCCTATTTCAGTGATTATAACTGTTACTAGTGTTTTTGGTAATATAAGTTGGTACTTTTTACCTCAAAAAAAAAGGTTGAGATGGCTGTCTTGCTAAAACTGTCAAAGATGTGTCTNCTTTGGAGTATAAATTTTTGCCTTTCTTTGGTTCAAAGATCTTGAGTTGATGCAGTGTTAAGATTTGTTAAGCTCATTGCCAATTGGTCTCGTACTGCACTAAATAGTTCATGTAATCTGTATGATTGAACTGCATGGTGCTTAGGGGCATGTCATGCTAGGCTGTTTATAGATACAGAATCAGAAGTTCAATGATCTCGTAATGTGCTTGCTTCAGAAGGTGTGGATGTTTGGTATAATTTTAAGTTCAACACTGATTCAAAGTGCTCTGAGCGAGGTTTTCTACTGACATTTTCATGCTTTGCAGCTTCTAAACATTTCTGTTATACAATTTTGGTGACTATTAAAACTGTTTATAGTAGGGTGGTGCTGATTAGACTTACAAACTACTCCCTCTGTCCCTTAATTAGCTTTCAGAAATGGTCTTGGTACAAGATTTTAGGAGAGTGAATTTTGACATAATTGCCCTTGTAGTTGTAATATAATAAGGGGTTTATCCGTTTATGTTGTGAAAGAAATATTGGTGTGAGAGAATATAATAATTGTATGTGTAAGTGATTGGAGAGAGAAAGTTGATTTTTATATTGTATTTGTAAGTTAGTGGAGGGGTGTTTTAGGGAGGTTATGAGATATATTGGTTT
>BSSO01007332.1:0-11071 GCA_030267885.1 Mesembryanthemum crystallinum | reverse complement strand
AATCTGATGTAGCATTAATTAAAGACATTCCTTTGAGTGATAGGTGGCCAAAAGATGTGAGATACTGGTGGCCAGCCAAGGATGGCTCATTCACCGTTAAGTCCGCTTATTGGCTCGGGAAGCTTGGTACTGCTGTCCGCCGGGGCGATGAAGAAGAGTTATGGCATTTTATTTGGAACATGGATGTTCCCCTAAGCTCCGGCACTTCACTTGGAGAGCTTGAACCGAATGTCTAGCTGTTAAAGAAAGGCTCTACAGTCGCCATATTGCGTCTAATGCTATGTGCACAATATGCCATGGCCACCTTGAGACTGTAGTTCACGCCATCTTGGAGTGCCAAGCGGTTCACTACATATGGGCGTCCTCACCTCATCTGGATTTTTTAATGCAGGCCCCGAGTTCATGTTTCAAAGACAGATTGCGCTGGGCCGTGGAGAAACTAAGTAGAGATGAGGTGATTGATAATTTGACCCGAGCTTGGGCTGCGTGGACCTGTAGAAATGATATCATCTTCAATAATGCCACCCCAAATGCAGAGCTTGCTGCTCATAAGTTTCTGAAAATGGTGAGTGACTACAAAAGTTATGCTGAAAGGGTCTTCTCTGGTAAGCCGAGTAGTACTGCTTCTTCCTTAAATGAATGGTAGCCTCCGCCCATGGGTGTGTACAAGATCAATACAGATGCCGCCGTGTTTGATAATGGTCTGGTTGGGCTTGGTGTGGTGTTAAGGGATCATATGGGTAAGCTAGTTGCCATAGCTACAAAAAGACTCAATGTCAGATGGTCCCCTGAGTTGGCGGAACTCGCTGCGGTACGCTTTGGTTTGCAAACAGCTCGTAAGCTCTTGTTCTACAATGTCCATCTAGAATGTGATGCTTTGGCAGTGGCTCAAAAGCTTTGGAAAATCTCTTTCAAACTTTCTCCATCCTCCCTGCTTCTTGAGGATATTTCAGTGTTAAGTCAATCTTTTAGTACTATTTCGTTTTCACATGTAAAGCGGGTGGGTAATGCCGTAGCTCACTATGTTGCAAGACTTTGTCCAGTTATAGGGGATGAGTTGTTGTATCTGAACAATTTCCCACAAGGTGTCATTGCCTTGGCGGGGCTGGATTTTACAGATGAATAAAACTCCCCCTCCCCTCGTTTTACACCTAAAAAAAAAAAGTAAAGAAACGAAACGAAAGGAAAGAGAAGCTCATGTCTACTAGTATTTCTCTTGGTCGGTTCATCATCCCCACTCTTCTCACTCTGCCCTCTGGTTCTGTAAAACTCTCCGCTCGTCATTGCAAGTCTCAATTGGTGGTGAGATCAAATTAGAGGTGATTACTAATTGACTTTGTTCAAGTTCAACAAATATTTGTTGCAAAGTAATTTTGTTATTTAGTTAAATTGGTAGCAGTAGCAGATCTATTAAGGCCCAACGGGATGCCTAGGCGTCCACTTGGCCCAAAAATCCAACTACTCCCTNTTTTTATTTTGAAAAAAACAAATAAATTTATTGAAAAATTTGTCAGAAACCACCTTATAAAATATGACTTTTTTTATGCAGCCACCTTATATAATTTTTTTTAAGCGAAATCACCTTATAAAATAATTCCGATCAATCCAACCACCTTAACCTCTTTTCCGACCAAAAAACAAAGTGAACTGACCAAACTACCTTCATGTAAATTTCATGTGGTTCATTTAATCTACAAAAGTGACAAAATATAAGGGTAATTCGGTCAGTTCACTTTATTCTTTCACCGGAAAAGAGGTTAAGGTGGCTGGATTCAATCGGAAATATTTTATAAGGTGGTTTTGTTAAAAAAAAATTACTTATTTAAAGTGGTTGCATAAAAAGGTCCAATTTTAAAAGGTGGTTTTTGACAAATTTTTCAAATTTATTAAGGTATGTGGATCCACACTTAAACCAACACAGAAACCACTCACTGAGGAGAGGAGAGGAGAGAGAGAAACAAAAGCCCAGTCCAATTCCAAATCTAACAAAACGCTCTCTGCTCCCTTCTACTTTCTTCTACCCCGTTCAAACTCCCAGCCCCCCCTCTCCGTTCACTGCTCGCCGGAGTCGCCGCTCGCCGTTCGATAGACACCGAGACACGGTGGTTGGCTGGTTTATCTGCTCGCTGTGTAGTTCCCTGCTCGGTCAGGTCAGACGACTAGACGAGGTATGTTATGTATCACTTTTTCCCCTCCTGTAATCACTGTTTAAATGTTTGGATTTATGATTTCTTGATGTTTAAATTGATTTCCAAGTTGGTTTGATTGATGCTTTATTTAAATTTAGGGTTTGAATTTTTTATTTTTGGTTTAGGTAATTTTAGGTTGATATTTTGGGGAAAGAGTCCTTTGAGCTTCACTCTTATACTAATCTGTGGGTCAGTGGTCAGGCGGGTGTTTTTAATTATTGTGTGGACGTTTATCATTTGTTGATTGACTCAATTGTTAAGAAATGTGAAAGTGGGATGTCTCTTTAGTAGGTTGTCAATTTATCCATTGTAACATTTTTATTCTTTTATAGCAGCAGATGGATGGAGGGTTTTGATTGTTTGGATTTATAGTGTGTGGTGGTTTGATCTCAACATTGTGAAGTGAAGGGAATGTGTGTAGCTATCCAAATACACTAATTTTGATGGGTGTAGTTAATTACGTTTGGTCGTAGGGGAGGATTACCTTAGTTGTTTTGTATTGAATATTTACTACTATTTATGTAATTTTAAGGTTACTTTAATTTTTATTTTTATTTATCGGAAAAATAAATAAATTAGGTTATGAATATATTGTTTAAAAATAGGGAACCCCCTCTTTAAAGTTTTCTGGATCCGCCACTTATTGGTAAGCTGTTAGGAGGTTAGGGGAGCTCGTTAAATTCTTCAAATAGTTAGGTTGGGGTGAGCTCGTTAAATTCTTCAAATAGTTAGGTTAGTGTTTGTTTGAATTTTTGTTTTATATATGCAATTAGCTAATTTTGTTTGAATTGTTGATTGCTAATTAGGTTTACTTCGATGGTAAAGCCAAAACGAATGGGTGCGCATTCGGCCACTAGTAAGGGCATCGATACACCTCCACTGAAGCTGAAGATGAAGAAATACAGGTTTACTCTGGGGAAACCATTTGGTAACGCCCTCAAATGTGTTCGGCAGTTCGTCGCTTCAGGTACAAAAGTTGCAGGGATTCCCGCTACAATGTCGTGTAATCCAAACGACAGTATTGAGGTTCCTGCTATGGAGCTTAAGTTAGTGGATGGGGTGGATGGGGACCACAATATTCGGATTCGGATCCGAAGTACAGATGTTTATAACCTAGCAGTTCGAAGAGGTACCCACAATGACAAAGAGTGGTACCGGGCTGGGGAGACGGTTCTCGTTCCAGGCGACCGTACTCTCGCAAAATCTGAACGTTATGCGAGTTTGGGGCAGTGGAAGGATGTGAAGTTCGGTTATTATGCGTTGCGGAATGCAATAAGAGGCATTGACACAGCTGATCATCCCGACCAAATGAGAGGTCATTTTCAAAACCTCTGTCTTATGTTATGTGAAGGAAGTAGGCTCAACAACATAGGAGATCAAGCTATTGAATATATAGACAATGAAGCTGATTTGTACGACATTCCTGCTGATTGGTATGATCTCACTCGAAATTGGAAAAACAAGGGCAAGGAACTGGTAAAGACTCTGGAGGAACTTGAGGTTAATTATATTGTTCACGATGAACATCAACGGAGGTGGCTAGAAGAGGAAACAGAAAGTATAGGTGAAATTGTGGACAATGTTCAACCTATCAATTTTAATGATGATAGAGTAAACAAATTACAACAAACACTCGCTCTCGTACTGGGAAGTGCTATCGAAGCTGGAAAGAGGTATGTAATTTAAATATATCAGTATATATTTTTATAGATACTGCTTGAGTGTAGCTATTTAAAGGACTATAATGATAGAGGAACAAGTGAAATGCTAAAACTAGTGGAATGCTTGGAGACTCACAGCTAATTGCCATGGTATTTTGACACTGTTGAATATGCTGTTTTGCAATCTGCTCCTGTGTCATCTTCTCCTGATACAGAAATCACTTCTTCTCCTTCTGTCTCCCCAGAGTCTTCTGAAATGTTTGCAGATGATACCTTTAGTTCCTCACCTAATCCATCCCCTCTTGTTAGAAACTTAAGTCCTAGATCATAAGAAGCATCGGATTGTTTATGTTCTCGGTAATTGTGATACATAATTATTGTAACGAGTGGCTGTATATGGACTATTGGTCAAAAAACATGCTGATTGGAGTGCTCTTTGAGACTTCTTTTTGAAGACCATCTTTACAGTCAGGGGTCTCCAGTGGAGCTTACAGGGTTGCATTTACCTGTATGAGTGCTGAATATGGAGCTTTATCAGCTTTCTCTCTTTTCTTAGGTGATTCGTATATATTCTAGATTTTAGGCACAAAATTTTTGTGGGATTTTGATGGATTTTCTGGCTTTATGATTACATTTGCATGGCCATCAATGCCCTTGAGATGCATATGGGGAATATTTTTGGCAACTTCTCTGTAATCATCAATATTGATTATGATTATTTGAAATTACATGTTACCATGAGAAGACATGAGCAGATCAATGAATACCACCACTACATAATCCCTTTCATGAGGAACAAATTAATAACATTACCCACTGCCTATTTTGAGGCTCTTGTTTGGATGTGGATTTTCTGGGGAAGGGGGTGTCACTACTGTATCAGATGCATAGATCCTTGCTTTGTTATAGCAGAGGTGCTGTTCAGTTTGGCCCTTCAGTGTGTGGGCTACTACTTTACAACAAATAAGAAGCATAAGATGTTTTGTGAGACGTGTGTTTTTGTATATTATATTATATTATATGACAAGTAAATCAACAAAACCAAATTGACTAGTTCTCTATTGTTTAACTGACTGATTTTTTCTTTATCCTGTGGTAATTTTTTTTATTTCTCTGAGAATTATGACACTAGTGGTTGATATTGTCCCAAAACTTTGCTTAGTCCTCTCTGAGATGAAGAATCATTTTTGTGAATTGAAATATTGTGCAGAACAATAGTGAAGTTTTCCCAACTCTGAATGAACATGTTAGACCAATATACTGATGAAACTTTGCTGGTGGTCAACTCTGAAATCAGAAGTCCTAGGATCTGTGCTTAACTCACATGGTTAACCTATCCCAGACTCCTTGACTACTAATATTATTTGTACTAGGAGTTGTCTCCATGTTTCCAGATCTCATTCTAGTGTGGTTGCTGGCACTTAATATTAGCTAGGTTTAACTGCTTCTATAGTTTGGGCACTATTTGGAATGAAGTTTGTATGTGTGTCCACATGTATGTATGTGTGCGTGCATGTGAGTCTCTCACTGTTTCATGGAGGAGGGTGGCAGGGGTAGTTGTGTCGATGAACTGGTTTGGTGGTGCTAGTTGTTCAAGGAGGATTATGAATGCAATTGATGAAGTGTGAAGCTAGCAAACTGCTCAAGCTCTTAGTAACATGCATTAGTTTGTGATTTGATGTACCTGACTACCTTGCATGAGGGAAGTTGAGGAGTTGACATCCTTTAAGAGGGTAATACTATGTGAGAATCAGAAATTGGAATTTTGAGAACCGTGCTCAGTTGCTTGAAGCACATGATAACTTTGTTCTTGAAGTGATTGCATTTGTTGAACAATTTAAGGAGTTGCTCAACCACCCCACTCCTCCCAAACAAAAATATTGTATGACTGTCTGAAGGCTTAAAATTAGGAGAATGTATTCATTAGTACTAGGAGAGTGGACAATGGACATACTTTTTGGTTCTTGATTAAGGGGTACCTGCCTATATCCATACATAGACCATACTGGTGACCTGCTGATTTATGTAGTTGGTGTCATCTATGCTAAAACACACTAACTCATTCAGGTTTAACTTTCTAGAGTATGGTCAGTTTTCTTCTACCTGGTATGTTCATGGAGAAAAACTGAGAGTGATAGCTTCATTGGAACATACCCATATTTTAGACTATTTCTTTTTGGAAGACCATATATTTGCATTGTATGTTGATTAGTTGATTAAGGCCATTAAGGGGCTTTTTATGATATGTTGTGTTCATAGGCCGTTGTGTTGTATGCCTGTGCTGGTGTACTCTTGCACACCCTTCCTTTGAGAAAAGGCACTAAAACATGCTGCCTTGCTGGAATATATGTATTTGACTGTTGCAGCTCTGTTGGTTTCTGACTAGGATAAGGAGTCCATTGGGGAAACTATAAAACTGAGAGACATNGGGGGGGGGGGGCGCTAAATGTGATTTTATTTACCAAATTTTGGGAGTGTATGTACAAACAAGCGCTTATCTTCTAAGGAAAGGCCTCCCCGAAACCGTCTAATATCATCAGCATATTACATCCATACTTCCTATCTATCAAAAAACAAAGCCCAGTGAAATAAGCCCACGATTGGAGAACCCGGTAAACATGGACACCATAAGACAGCTAAGCACACACAACGCCATAATAGCCTGTTATCCTTGTCACCCCCAAATCCAACATAATGAACCTGCAGGTGCCCAGTAATATCAGGGCGGCGAACAAAACTCTCCCCTCTAATACCAAGAAGTTTCACCCATAAAGAACATGTGACATCACAATGTAAGAAAAGATGTCAACCTGTCTCACTAGCACGGTGGCAAAACACACACATATCTGGGGAAATAACCCAGAAGCTGAATTTATTGTGATTAACACGCTGAGTTCTTTTTTTCTTTTTTTTTGGGATAAGAAAAAATATTTTATTAAAGAATAAGAATAATTTACAGCCTAGGAGGACAAGACGTCTTCAAGATAAAAGCTAGTTACAAATCCACCTTATAAATTACCAAATTTCCAAAGAAATCCTATGTAATACTCTTTCATATGGGGTCTTGTATTAACTTCTTTAAGATGAGAAACAATGAGTGTATGATTTGAAGATGGTGGCAATTTTATAAGGTGGATCTTGACGAAATCATTTCAAAGGAGAGTATTAGCTCATGTTATATTGTTTTTAAGCTGGACTGTTGTTATACTAATTCTTGGTTTTCTGCCTTTATTACAACTTATTATTTTGATGATGTATTTTATTTTTTTATGTTTTATTTTAGTGATTATGCTGCCATTAAAGCCAAAAAAGCCAAAGAAGAAGCCGAAGGTGCTAGTGGTAGTGGTACATGATGACAATGTCACGATTCAAACGTGAAATTGTTATGGTACATCTCTCAAGTAAGATTCTTGTCTAATCAATTTGCGACGTTGGCTTTTCTGTTATACTTTTGACTGTTTCAAGGGCTCTTGAAGTGTATTCTATTAACGACATTTAAAGCGCTTTCAAGAGGTGGTTTATGTTCTCCTTTTTTATGAGTTATGTAGTCTGTGATGTGGTTTATGTTAACCCGGAACAATCCCATTTCTCTGGTTTCTTTGAGCTTTAAGCCTTTAACACTACCTTTTCTCGAATTTTATAAGGTTATTTTGTTATAGAATTAGATTTTGGTTGATCCTTTCATAAGATTTGCAAAATCTAATGTATTGATCTACTTACCTTTCCCAAAAAAAAAAAAAAAAAAAAAAAATAATGGGGAGGAAGGGAACATAAAAGAAAGAGAAAAGACGAAGTCAATGTTAGTAACTCTTCCAACTTGGATTTTAAATCATGGAATGAGTAATAAGAAAGTTATCAAATAGGAGCAAGTCCAATTGTGGCTTTTTGGACAATAAATTTCTTGTATAGACCCACCTTGAATAGAAATAAACTGATAAATATGCAAATTCCTTGAACCACTATTTTTGAAACTGCAAGGACGTCTTGTCTTTTCGAGGGAAGTAAGAGTCTTTCTTTTCAAGGAAAGTGAGAGTCTTTTCTTTTTGAGGGAAGTGAGACACGAAAGACCTTGGGATTGGGATGAGTGGGAGCCTAGGAACGGCTCAAGTTCTCATGAACACGATTACTTCATTTAACAAAAAGGAACATACCATTTTATATCATACAATAAAGGTCATATAGACCGTTAACGTTATAGGTTTTGGCCACACGGACTCCCGACATTGAAAATGGGTCATATAAACCCCTAACGTTGAAATTTCGGTCTTGTAGCCCGCATGTAACCGGAACGGACCTTCACATTCTTTGAATCTAATTTTCTCTTTTTCTTTTTTTCATTTATTTTTCTTTATTTCCCCTTTACCCCCCTTTCTTTTCAGCATATTAGGATGAGTAATGCTCTTTAAATGGCTATCTGAACCCAAATTTTGTTGAAGTCTAAAGCTTATCATTACGTGGTATCCTTTAGAAATTAATTAAATAAAAATTATTAGACTACAAAACCATGAGTCATATATTATAGTCATGTTTTATCTTCGATAGTAATAAAAATAAAGTAATAAACTTACCTTTAGTATCTTCTAATTTGAACTGCTGTGAGTTACTTGTATGAATATGTTGGGCATATCTTATCGTGTATTTCCTCTTTAAAAACATGATCTCGATTGTATTGCTTATCATTGCCTTTGACCTTTCTAGAGAAACAAGGGATTGAAAATTAATATGAAGAAACAGCAAAAACCAAAATGCAAAGTAGTTTCTCGGTCACTAAAAAAAAATTGTCAAACCTTTTAAGGATCCATTCATTAATTGAATGCACTTACAAAATAATATAAAGTTAGCTATGCTAATAACGCACTTATAAAATTATATTAAGCTAGTTATATTTTAAATAATATTTTAGTGCTAGTTATTAATGTTAAATGCAAAATTAAGCTAAATTCATTCTTTCCCACTTGCATAATTGGAGTGTGTAAATCACTCTCCGAATTTCCGGTTACCTAATGGCCTATATGGCCAAATGTACAACGTTGAGGGTTTATATGACCCATTCTCAACGTCGCGGAGGCTTGTGTGGCCAATACCTACAACGTTAGGGGTCTATATGACCTTTATTGTATATTATATGTATAATAATATCAACTATAAATAAAATGCGTGTAATTAGATGGTGGACTTTGTAATCTTAAATCTTTTGGGAGTTTATGATTGCGGGAGAAGGGTTTGTATTCCTTGAACCTAGGGAGTGATGATGTAGCGTGGCTATAAACTTCTTGAAGGTTTACACGATTGGATTTTTTCAGCTACTTATGGTATTGTAGCATTATAAGATAAAAACTAGCTTGTACCCTTGTGCAATGCACTTCTTGTAATTTTATTTTGTTGGCTTTTTTTATACTTCATATCAATACCATATATTTTAATAAGATTTACTATATGTTTCTTTTATACTCTCTTCGTCCCATAATTTGATTTCAAAAATACCAATTTTTTTGTCCCATAATTAGCTTTCAAAAACCAAAATATCTTATAACCTCCCTAAAATACCCCTCCACTAAGTCACAAATACAATAAAAAAACCACTTTCTCTCTCCAATCACTTACAAACCCCACTTGCAATTTCATCTTTCTCTCTNAACTAAAAGCCCTTACACTCTCCTAAAATCTTGTGTCACCCTAGTTTATGAAAGCTAATTATGGGACGAAGGGAGTATTAGTTCATATCTATAACCTTTTTTGTGAAATGTTATATATTCATCTTAATGTGCTAAGTGTGTGTGCCATATTATTTCTACTAGTTTTTTTTTTTTTTAAATATTTTAACACTTCTAAGGACTTTTGGAATTAACTTTGAACGTCTTAAGTAAAAAAAGGGCACTAATTCTTCTTTGGGATTAAATTTACTCACTAGTCTACCTTTATTTGATTTTAATTTATTTATTTATTGGAAAATTGATGCCAATAATACAACATTCCCATAGTCTTACAAATAATCCTAAATATAAAAGTACATATCTTAACACCAAATAGTAATATTATCTACAATGTTGAACCCTCTAATAATAGGGTTAAATTCTCCAAAAAGGGGTGTTGATATGACAAGTTAGTTACACTTACTCATATCACTCGCACAACTTGTGATTAGTGAGTCTACTATTGAAATCCCTAATTCCACATGATTGCACAAACCCAACACCATTGTGCTACTTTTCACAACTTGATCATCTATTTGCTTCAAATCGACCATCTTGTTGTTGCATAGTCTATTTGTAGAACAACGCAAATGGGGGAAACCCTTATGGTTAGCACATAATAATTCACGTCATCAAAAGGTAATGGAGTAATTAATCCCGTCAAAGTTAGGTGCAATATCTTTCATTTATTATCTAATTGGGATTATAAGGGAAGGTCTTATGGAATGATCTTTGTAAAATGACCCAATGTATCACTTTAGTCTAAAAGTATCCCTTATTCTTTGAAAGATATCACTTGCAATACAAAGGTATCACTTAAATCATGAGCGATTATAGAGCAATGTCTAAAATCGCATTGTATAAATTTGTGTTGAGATTAATAGTGTGCTCTTTGCAATATGGGATTAAATATCGTAAGATCCAGCGAAAGTTGGATTAATGATATCAATTTTTCTTTATTTAAAAATATTAGGAAATGGTATAACAGCCCATCACTTATTCACCAATAGCTTGCAACATCGAGAGCATACGTGGCTCTGGGTCGTGTCACAAGGCTTGAAGAGACTCGATTCTTGCCCGATGTGAGGCAGAGCCATGCTTTAAACAGAAGAATCAATTAGACCCACTTAACTATGAGTTATTGCATTATATTATCATGCTATATTGTTTTGCTTTATGTTAATCGCATACTTGAAACCCGCTTAACATAGATTTTAACTTCGCCAATGCCGTCCCAGGCATGACTCATTGTGCTGCCCTCTTGCCTATGGTTTTTAACTTTTTATTATGTTTCTTTAATTTTCAGAGTGTGTATGACTGATCAGGCCGTGCATAAATTTAGGGCTCATCTCCATACTCGGCCAAGGCATGACGCCCATTAGTCCATGCCTCATGCCATGCTGGCCTAGCCATGTATATGGCACTTCAGGCCAAAACGTGTAGGGTCATGTTGGACAGCATGCTGGCGTGCCAATGCCATCTCCAATATGGAGGCATTGTTTTGATTTAATGCCTTTCCAGTTCACAT
>BSSO01007331.1:0-11072 GCA_030267885.1 Mesembryanthemum crystallinum | reverse complement strand
TAAGGCTAATACAACGAGCAAACACAATTACTAAACAAACCATCTTGTCTATAAATGAGAATTAAGCGGAATCCATAATTAACCAAATTACTAAACTTATTACAAAGGCCTCACAAAACACGGCCATCAAACCATTATCCAAAATACTACTCAATTGTCTTAATAAAACCCGCTAGTATATCCCTCGACTAGTGCAAAGCAATGACGCTCCATACCTCGATCAACCTGGAATAAGAGCATTCCAGCCACATAGAGAAAACAAAAATTCATAAAATCAGTACAAACTAAGCAAGGCATCCAAACTCCGTAAAATTCATAAAACGCACTCTTGAAAGAGGTTTTATTTATTTCCAAAATCATTTTCAATGCACACGTAGCAAGTAATCAAATAGAGAAAAGATTTGGCATAATCTCCAAAGAATCAAAATCATTTACACATAGAAGGATTCATTTATAGGATAATCCCATTAGTGACAATCAAATACACATAGAAGTGTCATATAAGAGAGCTCACTAGCCAGTAGCCACATACCACGACACTAGTGAATAATAAATAGAGCAGTAGAGCGCTCAAGCTTTGGTTTGTATGATGAGTAGATTCTACACATGGACTTATAGACTCAAGGTATGCACACCACCCTACGCACTCATACGCACGAATTAGGGGTTTGGGGATCGCCATCCCTAACCAACATTATCGGACCTATTAGTCTGCTTTCCTAAATTTGGGATTAGTGAGTTCGAGGTGTGACAATTGATTCTGGCATTAAGACGAGATATGAATTGAGTAAGACAAAACAGAATCTGTAACAGCTAACTCATTAAAAAACGGGAAAAGAAAAAGGACCACACCCCACCGCGCGAGCCAAGCCGGACGGACGGCGGCGGCGACGCGCATGGGGTTTACCCACTACCCACTCCACATGTACAGTAGTGACTCAACTCAAAAGGGTAGTAGAATGAGGGAGAATATAAACTAAAGCAAAGTCTCTTAAACTTCCCATGTGGGACACAAACAAGGAGACAAAAATGAATGAAAATAAGAGAGTATAAAAACTCTTACAAAATCCCTTAAACTACCCATGTGGGACAAAGGTTCAAGGACAGAGAAAGAAAGGGAACTCTCCTTGTAGCCATTAATTCCAACAGGTAAGATCTCTAGTACTCAATTTCATTTCTCTTATCATATCATTCTCATCCATCCACTTCTAATTTAATTCGTGTATTATCTAACTCGAATACTAACACTCCCAACATTTTCTCAAGTGTAATACTTGTCCATTTTCATTTCTTTTAACTCCAATAAGGATAATCCTTGTCTTTTTTTTTTTTTTTTTCTATTATCACCTCAAGTATAATCCTTGTCCATTTTTGTTATTTCTATTATCACCTCAAGGATAATCCTTGTCCATTTTTTTTTACTACTAATTTCTCAAGTATAATACTTGTCCCATTTTTTTTTTTCTTTTTTGCAAGTCTAAACTCAAGGATATTCCTTGTCCATTCAAAAATACTTAATCACTAATTACAAAGAGTCATAATGACCAAAAGCTAATAAAAACAAATCATAGTTATACTTGTTCATATCATTCATGCATATATACTATTATACATATTCAAAGTACTAACCAAGTTTGTTTCTTCTTTGGTGGTTACTACACAAGGCTACTATACATATTGGGTTGGATGAGATACTGGTTTAGTTAATTATGCGCGGAATTTTCTCACGGACCCGTTCCCTAGGAGACTCAAGTGCCCACGCGAGTCTGTCCCGAATTGGGACTTAGAAACGATCTTTTACGGTGAGGTTTGAGAGGAGTGTTGTGTGCTCACAAATGGTTGAATGTTTGAAGTGCTATCTCTTCTCCCCCATCACCTTTTATCTTAATTTTAATCAAAAATGTTAAAAAATAACTCAGTCATGTCCATGTGCATATATAAACACCTTGGAGGAGGTGACAACCTTTGTATAGATCAAATTTGACTAAGGTCAGAAATTTTGCTCACTTTGACGGGTGATATATTTTAGATTTGAAGGGATAAAATTACAAGACAAATGGATTTGGAATCCTTGGGATCTTCCCTTTCCGTAGACTCCCTAAACGCTCCATTCCGAGCCCAGAATCATCCTCGGCAAGGAAAACAAGACAGGATGCGCAATCTGTCCGGTTTACTGACCTCCGAGCCTTAAACCTTAAACGTAAAACAATACACTTTGAAATAAATTTTTTGAACAACTATATCTTAAAGTAGGTTTCCTAAGCTTTCCAAAACATCCTCTTATGCCTCCATATCATTTTTTTTACAAAGAGTTATGATTTAAACAAAACCGGGTTGATTTGAAGCCCCCTATACAGCCATGGCAGCCCCTCTGTCCAACTTTCATAAACCCACAAAAAATACCTAGGATGCTCCAAAAATCATAATGATTTTTTTAAATTCTAATATTTGTGTTTAGTTTACTATCCTATAATAGTTTGTCCATATCCCTAGCCAAAAAATCATAAAAATCCAAAACCACAAACACTGTCCAGAATTTCCAGAGTCTGTGTATTCTGTAAATAACTTTCATTTCTCTTGTCCAATAAATTCAAGATTAAATAACCAGAAATTATGGGAAAAATGAACCATATTAGGCTCAAGAATCATCTCAAAAGGTTGTGGGATCATTTAGCTATCGATTTTTGAAATTCTGGCCAGACTTGTACAAAAACAGTTCTCCTTTTTTCACTTCTAGGATTTTCTAAAAATACCAAACGACCTCCAAAATTTATGAAACTCTACGGTTCGGCTCTTCAGTGTGGCTACTTAATTTTCATATTTTTACTTTGGTCATTAGGTTCCAGAAACATTTCAACCTAAAACAAACTTCCCTTACTGCCCAGAAAATCCCGAATAACTCAAAATGCCTTGTAAATAAACCATTCTTGCCAAGGATGATTCCAAGTGACCACGGCAATCAAATCAAGCCCCGTAGGTCCCAACTACTGAAGATCGATATTTTCTTATTTTCTACGATTTCTAGATATTATTGTACATATTTGTTCAATTGTATCCTCCAAGGATTTGTTAATAAATAACATTGCATAGTCATTTGCATTTTCACTCAATAATTTCAACTCGACTCTCAATAAAATGAACATTCTCTAACTCACACTGTATGAATAACATGTTGCATGCTTGGGGCTTAGGCCCGGTATATTCTATGTTGTGTAATAACGGCCCGAAATCAAATTTGAGGTTAGAATCGTAAATTCGCTTGTACGCGGTTACAGGTGTTACACCTACCCTCCGTCTCATACCATATCATCCATCATATCGATCCATCAACCCCAGTGATCTAATCACATCCCCAGTGGAACACTCGTAGTCGAATATGGCCGAATATACGATCGGCCCCTCTTATTTGGCGTCGGGCCATGACGGGGGATTCCGTCCAAATGTTTCGGGAAGTCAAATTCCCCAGTGAATCGCTATCCACCAAACACATAACCCCCAACACCACATTCAAATTATCCATACTCCATCCCCAGTGAGTCAGTTTCTAATAGAACGATAATATTCGAGAGGTCTAATCTGTATACTCCGAATCAGAACAGGGTCGATCCAACCCGTTTACAATGTTTACAACCTAGGAAATACCGTGAGCGGTTATACCCTTTGGGAAGTCCACCAGTTCAACATGGATGACCCGTTGGAAGTTCTGTTGAAATGCATACAGAGCTTCCTCTCGGATCGATCCGACTCTTACGATGAGTCATATCTAAAGTCTCTTGACTGTTCTCCTCTGAAGGAAACAAACATACACAGGGTTGTCCCAAACATTTTCGGGGCCATGTGCTAAACTTTGGGTTGTAACCAAAATGAGGCCCTTCATCCAGACCAAAAAAAAGCTCTCAAAATAAATAGACTAATATCAATACAAAATTACATTTCATGTTTCATATTAACAATGCGAGATCAAACAATTATTCGACATTCATCCCAATAAGAAACTTGAAAACATTTGTATCTTTAACACAAAATTGCAACATAACCTATAATATTGCCTGCTAACAATTTTTTTGGTAAAAAACAACATACTGGGTATATGATGTCATTTTTCTGAACAATAACTACTGAAAATTTAACAAAATACAAAAAATCAATCCCAACTGCACGTATTATTGCCTAGCATCTTGATTCCTAGGTAAAGTCTGCTAAGATTCCTTAAAACATGTAATCACTTGAAATTCTAATTACAGCTTAGGAGTACGTATTTTAATAATTGAAAGATTCTAAGAGGTTTGCTTTCTTTGACAGTGCTCCAATCTTCTTCTTCTTTTTCTTTTTTTTTTCTTTTGATATCCAATCTTCTTCTTTTAAATAATAATAAATAATAGAAAAAAGAAACAAATTACATAAAACTAATCATTTGATGTAGCCCATTCATCTTTTAAGTGGTTCCCTTTAAAAAAGTTTAAATATAACTAATTCATTTCAACCAAAAGAAGACAAATACTGGACAACTAAAGATCAGAAAGCTAATATACAAATCATCCCACTCAATTAACCAATCTAATACCCAAGAATTCGACGACTAAACACAAAAGGAAAGGATATAGATCCTTAACCTAAAATCTGAAATTTAAACCCCAAAAATAACAAAAAAGTATTACCTTAATGTTTGATTGTGTTGGGATTGGGATAACATGCTGGTGAGTCAGAATTTTCAGATTAAAGAAGTAGAGGGGGAGATGCAAAAACTGTAATTCTTTGAGGCTTGAGGGAAGAGGATTTCATGCAATAAGAGATGAAAAGACATTATTCACTCACAGAATTAAACAGTAAAGAACTAGAGCAAATCAATTGTCTTCACCAATTTTTAGGGAAGGTGGCTGCGTAATCAAAGCTTGCAATTAATGAGGAGAGCTAGTTCAGTTCACTCATTCAATATCGTAGGGAGACAATGAATTTTTTTTTATTAGGTAATAGTAGAGATTTTTATTACCATCACAAGCAACCAAACAAGTACAAAACCTTTAAGGGAGAATCTGGAGGGCTAACTACCTTCTAGGAAGGGTATTAGCTAACCCCAAATTCAAGCCTTAAGGGTATACAATGACAATTACAAAACTCTAGCTATAAATTCTCTCTCAGCTCTTGTCTATTTTCTTGCAGCTATAGCCCTGATTCTAGTAGCTATTTCCATTTTACAAACAGATATAACATGTGCAGTATTAAATGGAATATTTTGAAATACAAGTTTGTTTCTAGCTACCCATGTATTATAGATAACCGCTGCAAGACCTGAGCAGATTGCTTGTCTTTTAATTCTGCAAAACTTGAGTCTTTTAAGTATCCATCGCTTCCATCTGGCGAATTGATGGGGAGCACCTAAAGCATCAAGCCAGTTCATCACTTCTTTGAATAAGGGCCTAACTGTTCCACACTTAAAGAAAAGGTGTGATACAGATTCTGCTTCTTGATTGCAGAGGGGACAGTTCATATTGCTGATTTGTATTTGGAGGTGTGCTAATCTCTCTCTTGTTGAGAGTCTTTCTTGGATTGTCTGCCACATCACAACAGCATGTCTTGGGATCACTCCTCTACTCCATATAGCTTTGGAGTAAGGGAACTTGTTTTGAGTACCTGCTAGCCATAGATATCCACTAGCGATGCTGTATCATCCATTGGTATTGCCAGTCCATTTGCCATTACTGAATCCTTGTTTGAATTTGTCTCTAATTGAGCAAATTTTCCTCCAATACCAGCTAGTATTGATGTTGGGTTTGTATTCCCAGAACGGAACCGCTTTTAAGTATACAGAGTGTATCCATCTCAACCAAAGAGAATCTTTCTTTGAGCTTATAGCCCAAACGTGTTTGGCTATGGCAGCTGAATTCCAAATTCTACATGTTTTGAGATTTAATCCTCCAAAACACTTAGGTAAGCAGACCTTTTCCCAAGCTACAGGGTGTAGCTTATGGGATCCTTCAGTGCTTCCCCATAGATAATCTCTGCATTTCTGATCAACTAGTTTCACAATGCTCTGAGGTAGTAGGTATATAGCAGACCAATAGACATGGAGTGAGAAGAGAACAGAGATGATGAGCTGACATCTGCCTGCATATGACAGCTTTTTTCCTGCCCAGGTTTGGATTCGCCTTATGATGCTATTAACAATGAACATACAGTCATTTTTGCTCCATCTTGCTGGTGAGATTGGCATGCCCAAGTACTTGATAGGGAAAGTACCATATGCATAGCCTATTAGTTGCTAGATTTGGAGAGTTGTTTCAGCATCAACGCCATTCACATATAGCTGGGACTTGTGTTTGTTTGTTGTCAATCCTGTGACTCTAGAGAAATAATCAAATCCTTCACAAATCCTCTTGACAGAGGTGATATTCCCTTTGCAGAAAATCATAAGATCATCTGCAAATAGGAGATTTGTTAACTTCAGGCCCTTGCAGAGTGGATGGAATCTGAAGTCAGGCAGTTCACTTGCAAGTTTAAGCACTCTTGTTAGGTATTCCATAACCATCACAAATATAAGGGGAGAAACAGGATCCCCTTGTCTCAAACCTTTGCCCCCCTCAAAATATCCATGGAGTTTTCCATTGATATTTATGGAAAATGTAGTTGTTTCGATGCAGACCATCAGAATATCAATAAACTTCTAGGGGAATTTGAACCCTTTAAGCATTTCTTCAATAAAGGCCCAAGAAATGGAGTCATACGCTTTTTTCAAATCAACCTTCATCAGGCACCTTGGGGAGGCTGAACTTCTTTTGTATAATCTGATGATGTCCTGGGTTATCATGATGTTGTGGGAAATAGCTCTTCCCTTGATAAATGCCCCTTGGTTTTTGTTTATAATGTGAGGCAGAAAGGCAGCTAATCTGTTGCAGATTATCTTGGAGATACACTTATAGATAGTGTTGCAGCAAGCAATAGGACGATACTCACCAGCATTCTGCGGGGTGTCAACTTTAGGAACCAAGTGGATCACAATGGCATTGATTTGCTTCAATAATTTTCCCGTAGCAAAAAAATCTTTAATAGCAGCAATCACATCAGCTCCAACAATTTCCCAGCTATTTTTATAAAACCCAGAAGTTAGTCCATCAGGGCCTGGACTTTTTGTGTTGGGAATGGAGAACATGGCTTCTTTTATCTTTGTATCAGTAATAGGCTGAAGTAGAGAAAGCTGATGTGCAGTATCAAGTTTTGGCCCAGCTTGAAAAACATAGTCACTAGCTGCAATTCTGTTAGCAACAGGGGTGCCTAACATATTCTTATAAAAAGACAAGAAATGATCAATAACATCAGAGTAATTAGAGATACCTCACCCTACTCATTAGTAACTTGTGAAATTCTGCTTCTCAACTTGTTTTGCTGAATAATTGAGTAGAAGTATTTGCTGTTGCTATCCCCTAACGCAATCCAATCAGCTCTAGACTTTTGTCTCAAAAAACTTTCCTCTGCTAATTTAAGTTCTCTATACAAAGAAGTAGCCTCTTTATTTGCATTCACCAAATTAGTGTTAAAAGGATCAGTCTGCAGAGTAGCTTGGATTCTTGTCATCTTCTCATGAGCAGCTGTAACTCTGTTATGTATATCTGAAAACTGATGTTTATTGAGTTCCCTCAGTTCTTTCATAGCAGCAGAAGATTTTTTGCAAAGCTGGTACATGAGGGTGCCTGTAACTGTTATGTTCCATCCTCTGTTCACAGTAGCCAAATAGTCTTCAGATAAAGCCCACATATCAAAGTATTTGAAGCTTGTTCTACCCATTGCTGGCATGCAGAAGAAATCAATAAGAAGAGGCGTATGGTCGAAGTCACCTTCAGGGAGCACATGTAATCTAGCTTCAGGCTGTGAGGCTATCCATTGCTGGTTGACAAAAACTCTGTCAATTTTGGATGCAGTTCTCTGATCACCCTCTCTTTTATTGTTCCATGTATAAGAACATCCATTGCCTACCATTTCCTCCAATTCACAATCATCCAAACAGCATTGGAAATCAAGGCATTCATTGAATGAGACTGGCCTTCCACCAATTCTATCATTCTGATTGAGAACATTATTAAAGTCTCCCATAATGATCCAAGGGTCATTTCCCACAGCAAGATTTCTGAGATCACTCCATAGGGATTTTCTGTCTTCAACTTCATTGGATCCATAGACAAAAGTGATTGTGAATTTAAAGGCTGAAGTCTTGTGTAGAGCTGAGCAATGAACAAGTTGTGCAGAGGAGGAGAGCACAGATATATTATAGTAAGCTTTATCCCAACAGACCCATATTCTACCTCTGGGATTATCAACATAATTGACAAAGACACCCCAATCCTTGCATATTCTGCTATAGCTTGCTTCATAGTTTCTTGCTATGATTTTTGTTTCCACCAAACCCATAAAGGATATTTTATTAATTCTACAAAAGGAGGCAACCTCCTTCTGCTTATTAGGGCCATTAAGCCCTCTCACATTCCAGGAGGCTATCTTATCCAACCCCATCAAGGGATGGAGGAGGTATAGGAGGAGGAAGTTGCTCATTCACCACTACAGGGGGCTCATTGTTCAGAAGCACATCAAAAGCATTTTGAATAGGAATAGGTTGAGCTGTGCGTTGCTTTTGAGTTCCTACCTTTTTAGTAGGTTGAACCCAGTCAGAATTTGTTATCTGCTTAGCTGGAGGGGGGGTTGCAGCTTCATGCTGTGGTGGAACTTGAGTTTGCATTTGAGGTGGGGGAACCTCAGCTTGCTTGGTCTGTTTGGGAACCCAAACTTTCTTACGTTTCCTGTTGCAGTCTGACTCCTCATGCCCAAACCCTTTGCAAAATGCACATTGGGTGGGTTTCCATTCAAATTTAACCTGCTGCTCTATCAATAAGCCCTTCTCATTTTCAAAGTATATGGTATCAGCTAGTTTCTGCTTGATTTCCACATCCACCAAAATTCGAGCATAATTGAGAAAAGTTTTGTTTTTTGTGAGCTTGTCAGCCATAATAGGTTTTCCCACTAGACATGCTATTTTGCTCAAGGCCGTAGCACCCCAATACTTTACATCCAGGTCAGGCAATCTGATCCAGGTAGGTACTGAGGTGATGTGTTTGCATGATTGAACATCCTCAGACCAAGGTTTCACTATCAAGGGCTTTTTGTCAAAATGATTGATGTTGCCTGGAGAGCATTATCTCTAGCTTCCATAGAATCAAAGAGAACAAGAATGAGTCCATTTTGGAGTCTAACCACTTTCTCAATGCCAGCATTAGCCCAAATTTTACTTATGAAGCCATTAATAACAGCAAATGGAGGGTTGGCACCCAGTACAAAACATACAATAGCAGTTTCCCAATAATCAATCTCAGAGCGGACATCTTCAAATTCAATTTTGCACACAGAGTGATTTCCAGAGATAATGGGTTTAACATAGTTTAGTTTACAGCCAGCATTACGTAGTTTTGAAATATCAAAATTATCCCAAATACTTTCAGATTCATCTTCTGAAATGGGCGAGTTCATACCTTGCTCGTTCTCTACTCCTTCTACCTCGTCGGCCCATGATTCTGGTGATTCCGTTTCCTTAACCCCCGATTTCACCAATTTTAACCATTGTGATAGCTTTTCCTTGATTTCTGCACCTAAAGGAGCTTGTTTACTCATCACCTCCTCCGCAAGTTTTGTTGCTGAAGCTGCTAGGTCTACCTCAAGACTTCGCACCACTCTCGCCGCATTTGCCTTGTTACTCTTGCCAGAATTCATTGTAGTGATCGGATTATTCGCATTATCCTCTTGATTTATGGTTTGGTCTTTAGATGATTGTCAAGTTTTCCGACGCATGGTCAAGTGCTCAGGCGAACGCGGAGAGAAAACTTAGACCTCATCGCAATGGAGACAATGAATTGGAGTTAATGACATATTGCTTTTTCGAAAATTGCAGCCTTGATTACTGTGTTGCAACTAAGCAGTTTTTTTTCTTTTTCACAGGCCTAGATCCACTAGCTAAAATTGGGCCCCTTAATTTTTGGGGCCCTGTTCCGTTGGCCATCTTGCTCCTGTCAATGGACGGGCCTGAACATACAAAACCTACCCTGCGATTCCCCAGCGGAACATTTTAGCGGCAGAATCCCCCGTCCAGAACTACATTAGGGCTTTGATTCGTTAGTAGATTCGAGTCCTACAATGATCGGTACGTAGTGCATTACCTTGCTATCCAAGCCCGCTATACAACAAAGAATATATCGGTTCTAAACCGCTTTCTTACTGTCTATACATTATGTATGTTGTGTGACAATGTATTCATATATACATGCTTTTCTCGTCTTATTTTACACTTTCGTTATACGGGTAATTACAACCGACATTTGAAAGCTTTTAAAGGGATATGACGTATTAGTATAGAGCCCGTCGAAAGACGGATAAGGAGACGAGTCCACGTGATGTTCGCACCCTCTAATCTAGACCCCGATCCCGGAATTTCACGTTTTCGCAGACCCATTCTGTAAAATGAAGTCACTATCGGTTTTAAATGATTTTTATCATAAAATCCTTTTTTTATAAAACCAGTTTTATCAAAACTAGTACTTGTTTGGGTCATAACAAGGTGGCGACTTCAATCCTGAGTTCGACCTTTCTTAAGGTCACCCCGTGTGGGACGCACCCATTTGGTGCGTAGCACACTGATCCACGAAAAAGAGGTTATAAACGGAAAGACCTCGAATCAGGCCCCACACTAACTAAGTAAACTTTATGCACATCATCATCTAACATGGCATATGATGTGTCGAACTCTGGTTGAGTCTATACCTTTTAAACTAATTATATAGATTTGCAACCAATGGCCTTAGAGCCTAGAGGCAAATCTGAAATTTCCAAGTATTATTTGATAATAATGAATCCATTTCATCATTTATTGCCTCTTTCCAAAACGCAACATTTATATAAGCCATTGTCTCTTTAAATATTTTTGGATCATCTACTACGTTAAGTAGAATGGGTATTTTATTCACAACATTTTCTCTATCACCTTCAACAAGGAAGACAATAGATTGGGAATTAATAAAATGTTGTGATACCCCAAATAT
>BSSO01007330.1:0-11072 GCA_030267885.1 Mesembryanthemum crystallinum | reverse complement strand
TAAGTTTTATTTATTTATTTATTTAATGCCACGTTATCAACCTTTAACAGAATATTAACACCGTTAATTGAGGGACCAATAGTGTACACATATGCCAAAGTTTGGATTATTCATTTATATTTCCCATCTTGGGATTATTTTCATATAACTTTCGAAACTTAAGATTATTAGCGTCAAATTTTCCTATTTTTGAAGAGGGCACAATTTGGGGAATATTTTATATTTATGCAATATTTTGGGAAATCCCTCATTAATGTGCCTCAATAATTAAAGAAATGAAACGGAATTGAACCTAAAAAATCATAGTAACACGTATCAAGCCAATAAATTATAATAATATATATATAAAAGAAGCATTTTTCCACAGTGTAGGATGCGCCACGTAGGCAAGCATTTAAAATTTTAGTTGATTTAAAAAAGAAAAAAAATATCTCACGTGTTGTTATATTCGAAAAAAAAAAGGTTAATTTAATAGGTATACAAAATCTATTGAAGATTTCTTTATTTGCCAAATAGATGTTCATCCAAAGTTACAAAAAACCTGGCAAAGAATACAGCTATTATTTTAAGAAATTATAACTTTTGATCAACTTTTCAAAAATTTAATTTTGGGAAATTCCACTTGGTACTCTTGTATTTTTGACTTTTCCAATTGGTATCCAAAATATTTTCGCTAATCTAGATGGTGCCCCTGTGGTTTTGGAAAACTTAACTCTGTTACCCAAATTTTTCGTCAAATTTTTCCGTTAATGGGTGATGCGGCGCTAGTTTATGAGTTAAAACGATTTTTAATTGTTATTGAACCAATGACCTGACAAAATTAACCTTGTTTTATATTTTTCCCTCTATTTTTTTTCCTCTCTGGAACCAGAAATTATTCCTCTTTATGATGATTTTGGGAAGTTTTATGTGTTTTTTCAACTTTTTTTTATAATGTTTGGGAAGTATGAATAGCGCCACGTCACCAATTAACGGAAAAACGTGATGGAAAACTCATATTTTGGTCACGGATTACAGTTTTCTAAAACCATAGGGGTACCATCTGGATTAGCAAAAAAGTTTTGGGTACCAATTGAAAAAGCCAAAAGTTTAAGGGTACCAAGTGGAATATCCCTTTAATTTTTTAACGCCATTAGAAAGAGTGTGAAATGTACTTTGAAATGACACCCATTTGTAGTAGGGATGCCAATAGTTTGATAGTGTTTTGTTCGGTTCCACCCAAACCCAACCGTAGGCCCATTTAATGTGCTTAAGTTTAGATTCATACTCCTTTAGTTTGTAAGTATAAATATCCATATCCAACTCCATTGAATCTAGCGGGTTTAGTTTGTCATAAATAGGTCTGATTAAATATTATTATTAATGTATATTCATACTCAATTACATTGAATCTAGCGGGTTTAATTTATCACAAATTGGTCTGATTCAGTAGTATCATTAACGTATATTTGTACACATATGCATACAGAAATGACGGGACACAGATGAATTAATATGAAATATACTCTAAATTTTGAAAAGTTATGAACGATGATAATGGCCAAATCAATGTATTGCTTGAATGTTTAATTTAAAATTTTAAAAAATGTCGATGAGGGTAATAATAACTTTAGAATTTAGTAATGTATTACACCTGTGCAGCGCACGGGCATAAACCTAGTAAATTAATAAAAACAGGCTATGAATGGCGAGTGTCTCGCATCAACTTTGCAAATATCAATTGCATAAACAAAACAAAAAAATAGAGAAAAAATAAATAAAAAGTTCAACCTTAACTTATAGCTGTAGCCTGCAGGCCATCAATCTCAGAGCTTTCTGCATGTCGTTGATTCGTGGAGGTTAAGCTCTACAATGTTGTCTCTCGCACTCTTCTCTCGTTTCCTCTGGGTTGAGCAAGATCACCACCCTCCAAGCCATCATTGTATAATCCACATAGAGATCACTCTAAAAGGGGGTAGGGGGGAGGCAATCAATCAGTTTGATAAAAATGAATCAATAAAAAAGTAAAATTATCAGAACCACCCAAAAAATTATGACATCCAGCAACCTAAATTAAACAGAAGTGTTGATCTTTAAACAAACTCCAATCCCTCCATTTCCAAGCTTCAAGTTTGAGATTCCCATACGGTCATACCACTATTCTATGTCACCTAGCATGATCAGACTATACTTTCAAGGCCTGAAATTTTTGGGTTATGAATCATAAAAGACCACCCTGCAAAGCATAAGAAGAACATAACTAAGATACAAATTACACGGAATCCCCAATGACATGGCAAGTGGGCTCTTAATGCTTCATTTAGGAAAGTAAATCTAGCTGCTAAAATTACACGTGCAATTAAAGAATCCCATGGACATTGGCATCTAGGTTTATGCAAAAAAGTTAGAGCACCAAATGCAATCGAAGCGACAATATTGGCAATCAGAGAAAGCTTGCAATAAATATCATTAGCCTATTAGATCTATCTATAGCGGTTACTTACTTCAACAATGGGAAAATAATCAACAGATATATTATTAATATGGTTTTCGATTGCGAGTCACTCATGGAAAACATTTGATCAGTGAAGAAAGTTAAACATCGTTATCGAGATATTAATGTGCTGGCAGATACTCTAACTGAATTTGCCAAGGATAATCTATAGTAATGTAATACCCTAAGGCTTCTAAGCCACCCTTGAAACTCTAGGATAAAAATCCTATGAGGATGAGTGTAATAGGGTCTCACAAACTTACACCCAAGATGTGGAAAAAAAAAAATAGAACATAGATGTAGTTACAACTAAATAGCAAGTAGTTGAGAAAACTTACTACAAAAACTGTTGTATTGTTTTTAACCAAAATTATAACTAAAAAAAAGAGCCTACAATTTTCAAAGAAATCCTTTACCCACCTGGGAACAGACTAACAAAAGGGATTTGGGGAATCTTTCATCGTGCCTAAAATTTGCGGTGGTCCGAGAAAGGATTAATCTCATAGAGCACCCAAAAAATTGAATCAAATTAGATGGAGCTCGGAATCTATAACTCTATAACCCTATAAAAAGCCAAAACGGCAAAATACTATTCATATGAACAGTACCTGAATTAAACACCTCCTCTAACCTCTGAAACTAATCCTTATCCCCTCTAAGCCCAAAACCAAAACACTCTGTGTTAGAGGTAGACATGGAATACAAGGACGATGAACAAAAAATACTGCTCGTATCAGTAGTATGTGATGACCAAAAATTATGAACCAAAAATTCGCAAGACGCGGATTTTTAGATGATGACCGAAATACTGCTCGTATCAGCAGTATGTGACAGAGCTACTGCCCGTGAGCAGCAGTAGAATGAAAATTATGATTTTGTTTGTTTACAAATTATTAGACGATGAACATGACCGGCCTATTAACAACCATGGAAGGCGTCAGTTGAACTGATGGAGGTAGCGACAAGAAGTCAGCTTCTCCATTCTTGATGATTTGTGAAGACTCGACGTATAGATCGAGAATTCACCGATGACTTGTGAAGACTCGATGGACTAAGTATTCACCGATGACTTGTGAAGACTCAATGGATTGAGGATTCACTGACCGATAAGGACACTACGAATTGTATCATTCCAATCGTAGCGTCCGTGTTACTGCCGCTACGATTACGGGAGGGTATTGGAGATTGAAGATCGGAAAATATATTTTGGTGAATATATATTTTCCATATATCTAGGAGATTAGTTATTTGATATTATTTAGAGATCTAATCTCAGTAGGAAACTAGTATGTTTATGAATGTAGGTTTACTTGGAAAAAAAGCCCTTGTATACTATAAATATGGGTTTTCCCATAGACATTAATGACAAGTAAAATTATGAGCCTATTGAAATTTAACAGGGTGCTTATCCCATTTGGTGAGAGATGGAATATTGATTGATTCAATTTTAGTGTGGTTATTGTATGAGTTAAGGTTGCTTGAGAATAGAGAGTAGTGATCTTTTAAACGAAGTTATGATTCATTAGCTCCATTCGCATGCCCAAATGGTCATTTGAATAGAAATCATGAGTACTTTTTAGGAGTTCTCGGTTGATATAAAAAGCTGCGTACAATATCCAAGGATCCGTCATGCATATATTTGATCCAGTATGGAATCGTTAATCAATTCATCAATTGTGATTGGCTTGCTGTTTTGGTAGTTGTTCAAGGTAAAATAAATCTACACATATGCCATAAAACAAACAAATAAACAAAAATCAATTAATTTGAAAAGAAAAGTCTCGTACATCGCACGGGCACGACCACTAGTTTCCATTTAATAGTACATAGACAATATGAAGTAAAAAATGGTGAACCCATCATTCGATACCCAGGCGAAGAGGGATGATGTGAGATTGTCAATTGTGGTATCATTGTACTTGGGCCACCGCCCTTTTCCTTTGGCAGGTGACTGGTTATTTGTGGTACCACCAGAATTTGAATTATTTAATTATCAGTCTCGGTAACGATACTTATATGGTCAATTCTTTAATTCTTTTAATGTAACTACTAACTAGTGAACATATCTAAGTGCAATTATACAATATTTTAGAAATTTGAGAAAAATTCTATTCTTTTGTAAATACATCTCCATGCTCTTGGTTTTTGGCTCTTAAAATGCCTAGTTGATATTTTATTGAATGTCCTTTGTTATCAAAAAAATAATCAAAAATATCAAAAAGATAAATACAAAACAAACAAAGAAAGGTTAATACTTTGCATTCAATGATCGGGTTAAATTATTTTTAAGTTCAATTCATTTAGGTTTTGGGTCATGTTCTGTCCGGGTCGGTTTTAGTTTGGGTAGAGTTTGAGTTGGTTCAAATTGATTTGAGTTGTATATAATTCGGGTCATAATCGATTTGGTTTGTGTTCGATTCAGGTCAGAATCGGTTTCGGTTCACATCGGGTCGTTTTGATTTCGGGTCAGTTTCGATTTAGGTTCACTTAATTTCGGGTAATCAGATCTAAATCAGTTTGCCACTATTCGGGGCGGTTGGGATATAGTTTCGGGTGAATCGGGTCGGGTAGTCGGTTTCAGGTTTGTTCTACCAGGTCTAGTCAACACGGAGATTAGAGAGGAAATGAAATTGGGCTTTCAATTTAAAGAGGTATTTTTTAAAAGTATAAAAATAAATTAAGAGGTATTTTAGGAACCTTTGTGACAAAGATTGTATATATTCTTTGGGACTTAGTTTTTGTATGGCCGCATTGTCAGATGGGAATTAAAAAAAGACCTGCCTTACCAGATTGGTATTAAAAAAATCTACGGCCACCATAGTGTATAGAAGAATCGAGATTTGCGCAGATTGCCCAGCAATTTGGTCTCTGACTAGAATATTTATTCAATTGGTATTTTCCTAATTTCATACATTTTTTCCTATTTTTATTTGTTTTAATCATTAAACCTTTTTTATTTTCCAAAACTCAACTTTTCTTTTTTCATTCCATTGCAAATCACGCACCATCTAGAATATCACAACGGATATCTAAATCAAAATGGCACCCGCAATTGAATGACAAAGGCCAAAAAAAACATGGGAGAAATTTAGAAATCAAACTACCAAAAAAAGAAAAACTACCAAATTCAACTAGCCCGAGACGACATCATTGGCGAGGAAGAAGGCTGGGGATGCCGCCATCAGAGGCGATAGTGCTGCGACCGGATCTTCAGCTCCTCCTTCGTCGAAGTTGAGGGAGCGGATCGCACCGAAAACTGGTGGAGCGGGATGTGTTTGCAGTGTTGATATGGCATTGGGGGTGGCTGGTTGAAGCGTGTTTTGGCTGGTGGAGGAATAGTCGATTTGGTGGTGGTGGAGAGGGTGGTGCTGGACAAAAATGCTTCAATCTGTGCTTAAGGGATGAGGGAGTAATCCATTGATTCAGATCGTCCGTTTTTGCAAACACATAGAGAAGATTTTCTTTCAACTTGGGTTTGAGAGAGATTGAGAAGGGAGAGAAAATGAAGGAATTGAATATGGTTTTTCATCCTAGAGAATTTGGGAAGGAAAAAGAAAATATGAATTTTGAGAAGGAAATAAGCCTAATTATTAAAAATTTGAAAACCAAAAAATGAGAAATATTAAAAAATTCCCATTAAATGAAGATTCTAATCAGAAGATCAAATTTTGGGGGGAATTTCACGCTAAATTCATTTTTTTATACCCTATAGTGGTCGGAGATTTTTAATACCAATCTGTTAAGGGGGTCTTTTTTTTAATACCAATCTGACAATGCGGCCGTTTTTGTAGGGCACAATATTAATTTTTATAGGGCAATTCTCTTTTTTACCCCCAGTTAAACCACTAACTCCTCTCCCCTCCACACTCTCTATTCTTTCTCCTCCCTTAAGGCGGAAAACCCATCCACCCACCGCCGCCACCACAAACCGCCACCTCGACAACTGCCGCCGCCACCGCTTCTACACTCTCTATTTTCATTTAAGCCCACAATTATATATAGCACAATTAAAAAAATAATAAAATAAAACAAAACAAAATATGATAGTCATTCAGAATTTAGGGCCCTTCCCAAGGAGGGTCATTGAACTGTTGTGGCCCTCCCCGGAGAGGGCCGTTGATTTATCATGGCCCTGCACAGTGAGGACCACCCAGATTTCATGGCACATGAGTGCTCAACAGCCCTTCCTAATTAGGGCCATAAATTCGGCACGACCCTCACAGTGGAGGGCCCTGAGAATACAACAGCCCTACCTAGGTACCTGGAAAAAAAAAAGGTTGAATAAATCCAAATCAGATAAATCCATGTGGGAGAAGGGGAGGAGGGATGGTGGGTTGAGCCGCGTGAGGGGGAGGGGGCGGTTGCATGAGGGGAGTTAAGGATGATCGGCAACTAGCAGCAGTGGAGGAGGAGGATGGCATTTCTACTCGTCGTGTCCTTTATCTAGAAATCAGAGGTCAGGGGGCTATTCCCTTGACTCGTACTGATGAGAATTTGACTCCACGAGAAATTGAACAAAAAGCTGCGGAATTAACCTATTTCTTGCATGTACCAATTCAAGTATTTTGAAATGAACTCTTTCCGTATCTTAACTCGGAGTAAAATAAAAACTCTACAATCCAATTTTTCTACGGCATACCTACCTTAAAGGAAATTTCATCAGAACGCTCATTCATGTCAAAGCATACAGAACAACCAAAAAGGAAAACTGTTTTTGTCTACAAATTTGTCTACGAAAAGAGGTCTACAAAAACTAGTTTGGAAAATTTTCAAAATAGGTACCCGAGGTTCGAGGTAATAATAAAAAAGGTGCCCAACGTTTGCCTATTCCCATTTAGGGTACCCAACATTTTGAATTAATTTTCATTTGGGGTCCAATTGGTCGACATCGTGAAAAACTCTGTATAAGTTTTGAGTCAGAGTTTCTATCATGATTTGCTTGGAAATCTGTCTTAAGGACTTCAGCAATCCACTGAGTCTAAGCACTTGGATTCTTGTCCAATCTAATGCAAGTGTACTCCTATCTATGAATTTTGATTTGAAAAGTTATATCATCAGCAATTAATAAAGTATAGACCACATTTTTCAACTTCTACTTCTTCCTTTTGTGAATCGTTTTCAACCTCCCTCACCCTCTTACAAGTAGCTCAATATTTATTTTTCAAACTCCTCCCATTTTCTAAAAGAAACCTCTCTTGGATTGAATATTTTTTCAAAACTTTTACAAATTCTAACAAAGTTTTTACGGTGTCAGTCAATTGGACCCTAGATGGGAATTAATTCAAAATGTTGGGTACCCCAAATGGAAATAGCTAAATGTCAGGCACCCTTTTTATTATTACACTAAATATCAGGTACCCTTTTAAAAAAATTTCCAACTAGTTTTGTACTCTTTTGAGTTAACCACTAAAGAAGGACCTAAAGTTTCACAAAAATTTGGGTTTATGACCTAAAGTTTCAAATATGTGGTTTAAGGACCTTTAACTTGCTATAGCAAGTAAACCATCATATTAACTTATAATAACAAGTAAAAGGCTATATTTCTGATTTTTAATATTCAATTTTTCATCAATCTGCTAAAAGAAGAAGAAGAAGAAGAAGAAGAAGAGTTTTTTAAAAATAAAATAAATAAAAGCTTCCTATTTCCCACTCCCAATTTACAATTCAACTTTCATACCCTTTTCTTTTCAACAATCCCGATTATACAACTTACGGTAACTTTTCAGCTAGTTTATTGTTATTTTATATAAATTTGAACATTTTTTTTAACCATAAACTACTTCATCAGGTACATTATCAGTTAGTTTAGCCAAGCATAGCCTACATATAATAATTATAAAATAATTAACCAAACTAATCATAACGATAAATTTTTTTTATTGAGAGAACAAATTTGGTCGGGAAACAAGCATTTATGTTTATTGATCTTTTTTCTTCGTTAAGGTTTAAATTATTTTACCTGCTATAGCAGGTTAGATGTCTTTAACCAAAAGATTCAAACTTTAGATCCTTTAATCAAACTTTTGTGAAACATTAGGTCCTTAATTGGTTATTAACTCGTACTCTGTTCCCTCTTTTTTTCCCACTTTCTATTGTTTACATTTTCTTTTAGGATTTCATTTGGGTACTTGACATGAGAGCTAATTGCAATACCTATCTTCTTAATAATCTCATTTTGGGCACCTGAATATTTTACTGTTGTCTCATTTTAGGTCATTTCATTGATGTGGTTAAAATTTCCATGAACATGCAGACGTGTCATTAACCAAATTTTTCTTAAAAAATTCCCCAAAATTCTAGAAAAGTTTCCAAAATTTATTTAATGTTTATTGGTAGTTGTAGGGAAATTTCTGAAAATTTGGGGAATCTTTCAAAAAGATTTTGTTTAATAATACATCAACATATTAACGGAAATTTTAACGGTGTTAATGAAATGACCCAAAATGAGCGGTTTTCAAAATTTCAGATAACTAAAATGAGATTATTCAAAAGACACGTACCGAACTTAGAATTACGCCTAATGTCAGGTATCTAAAATGAATATTTTCCTTTTTTTTTTTATTGTTGCAAATAGGCTAGGCCCCGAAAATGAGGAAAAAAAAACAAATGAAATAAACAGGAATCTTACATGTACTTAGTAGTTACACCATTGACATCTTCATATAAAATCATACATAGTTCATTAGGAGCTTTCGTAGTAAACTTGAAACTTGGGTACTTGTTGGACTCCAAATTCGCCAACCAGTCAATAGCGTGATTAGCTTCTCTATTACAGTGACGATATTAAACCTCCCACTCACTCTTGGTAATGAGTTCTCTTAACACTATGTTTATAGAATCATTATGTTTAGTTGAAGGCCATGGTTCAAATCTTTTAAACTACCAATTATTTTTTTTTATTAATTTCTACTGAATTAGCATTTATTGAGGTAATATATGGCATTGTAGACTTCACCTCTTTTAATATAGTATAGATATCTCTAATGTTATATGCCCATTTGGTTATTTTATGGACTTGATTTGATTCACAAGCCAGATACTTATCTCCCACTCAATCTGCCATTGCTGCAGAACTTGGGCTCTCTGCAACTGAGGTTAGCTTAACTATGCTCTTCTCTCTTACTCTTGACTCTCCGATTGGCCCCGTCACATGAATGGATATGGTTCTCTCATACAAACAGCCTTATTCGATATGGTAGGTAGTTGTCAGTTGAATTTGCAAGGCGTTGATACTTGCTCATATTGCATAAGAAGTATCAACAATAGAGCTCTAGAATTCTAAGCCCGTTTCTTTTGAAACCCTAACTCCTCTTCCAGGCTTAGCCGCCGCCCTCCCTAGCGCATCTCCTTCTTTCTTCTTCTTCTCCTCCTTCAACCTTCTCTTTTCTTGTCAGCGCTTTCCGCCCTTCGCCGTTCTTTTTTTCCTTTGCCTTTTGCCCACTATCTGTCTTCTTTCGTTTGTTTACTTCCGAGCATCAGCCTAAGGCCTATGCTGCAGAGATCCAGCTGGTTGTCGCTGGTGGAGGAGGTGCTGACGAACTCTGGTCAATTGCCAGTGATGGAGGAGGTGGGTCTTTTAGCGTTATCATCGGCTTTCCCGGAATTCGAGAGTCACTTGGGCTGTTGGGCCTGTTTCCGTGGCGGGCTTCCCAGTCCGGTTGCTTTGGAAGCGATTGGTAGGAGCGGTTGGGGAGGGGTGGCTCCGTTAGGGAGTTTCTAGATGTAGTTGTGGACTTGTGGGGTGGTCAATGTTGGTCATTTGTTGGTGGAGTTGATGTTTGCTGTTTGTTTCAATTGAAGAAGAATATCAATTGAACTGAAGAATCATTTTGCAGATCTAGCAACTTTTGTATTAATTGTAGTTTGCATTTTATTTTAGTTTATCTTCTATAGATCGATTAAGTTCAATCTGTTCCTCACCAGTTTGTTGGTGACGAACACTTAGGATAGCCTTCTTAGTATAGAAGGTACTCATTGTTGTCTTGCTTTTTTCACAATAAAATAAAAATAAATAAATAAAATAAAATAAAAATTGCACAAGTAGTAAATGCACAATTTAGTGAGACCATCAATTTTTGTTTGTTTAGAACTTGAATTTGAAATCCAGATTTTAGATGTTTTTATACATGAATGAGAAAGATAATTATGTACTTGGAATTGAGCCAAAACAATGATCTTTAATAAAGGTTCAAAATTGTAGGTTTTCAAAATGCCTTGGCATTTGAATTCCATTTTGACCTTCAAACTCTAATGCATTATTACACTAATTAGGTGTAAAGAGTGAAAAAATAATTCCAATCAAATCCCCAATTTCTATTTCAGTTCCCAGACACAAAGTTAGTCTAATCTAATATTCTAATCCAAACATATATTCTAATCCAATCAAAAAATATATATTCTAGTCCAATCAGGCATGTAACTGGATAATATGCAGTAGTGACAGAAAACTTTCGGACACTAGGAGTACTGCTTGGGATGGCAATGGGTCGGATATGGATCGGGTGGAGCCATATCCATATCCATATCCATTTATTTTTAAGTTCAAATCATCCATCCATATCCATATCCATTGGGTGAAGCGGGTAATTAGGTATCCAGT